>JAKWJD010001759.1:16412498-16576536 GCA_027705065.1 Solanum peruvianum
GAAACTAAGGCGAAATTCGAGGTAAAGTGTTGCAAGGAGAGGCTAAGGAAGCAATAATTGATGAGGAATGTTTTTGAGGATTAAGGGAAGGGTATGTTGGTACCCGTGTGGATGAGTTGATCCACACTATTCTGACAGAGGCTCATAGTTCCGGATATTCGATACATCCTGGTGCAACCAAGATGTACCGCGACCTAAAGCAACACTTCTGGTGGGGGGTAGAATGAAGCGATATTGTTGAGTTTGTTGCCAAATGTCCAAACTGTCAACAAGTGAAGTATGAACACACCAGAGGCCCGGAGGAACACTTCGGAGAATGCCCATTCCTGAATGGAAGTGGGAGAGAATCGCGATGGACTTCGTGGTTGGTCTTCCAAGACATTGGGTAAGTATGCTTCTATCTGGGTGATTGTTGATAGGTTAACTAAGTCTGCTCACTTCATTCCTGTCAGGTGACTTACAATGCAGAGAAGTTAGCCAAGATCTATATCTCGGAAATCGTTCGACTGCATGGGCTTCCAATATCCATCAATCAGATAGAGGTACGCAGTTTACTTCTAAGTTTTGGAAAACATTGCATGCTGAATTGGGTACTAGGTTGGACCTTAGCACTGCATTTCACCCTCAGACCGATGGTCAGTCTGAGCGAACGATTCAAGTTTTGGAGGATATGCTTCGCGCATGTGTGATAGAGTTTGGTGGCCATTGGGATAGCTTCTTACCTTTGGCAGAGTTTTCATACAATAATAGCTATCACTCTAGTATCGACATGGCTCCATTTGAAGCATTGTATGGGAGGAGATGTAGGTCTCCCATTGGTTGGTTTGATGCATTTGAGGTTAGACCTTGGGGTACTGATCTCTTGAGGGATTCGTTAGATAAGGTGAAGCGTATTCAAGAAAAGCTTCTAGCGGCGCAAAGTAGACAAAAGGAGTATGCAGACCGAAAGGTTAGAGACTTGGAGTTCATGGAGGGTGAACAAGTCTGTTGAAGGTTTCACCCATGAAAGGGGTGATGCGTTTGGTTTGGCAAAAGAGGTAAGCTAAGCAAGGTATATTGGACCATTGAGGTACTAAAGCGAATAAGGGAGGTGGCGTATGAATTAGCCTTGCCCCCGCGCTGGTCCGGAGTGCATCCGGTATTTCATGTGGTCCATGTTGAAGAGATACCACGGAGATGGAAACTACATCATCCATTGGATTCAGTTTTGTTGGATGAGAACTTGACTTATGAAGAGGGAAACGGTTGCTATTTTAGATAGAGAGGTTCGCAAGTTGAGGTCGAGATAATTGCGTCCATCAAGGTCCAATGGAAGAATCGACCGGTTGAAGAGGCGGCTACTTGGGAGAAGGAGGCGGATATGCAAGAAAAATAACCATCTGTTTACAGATTCAGGTACTCCTTTTCGCCACTGTTTTTCTTCGTTTGATCGTTCGGGGACGAACGATGGGTAAATTGGTATCTATTGTAACGACCTGTTTAGTCGTTTTAAGCAGCAGACTGTAATCCTGGGAAAATTGGCTGGGACGACGGGTGTCACGACGGACCGTCGTAGTCACGACGGCCCGTCGTGGAGATTTCGTTCCATGACACTTAGAATTCTGAAATTGGATACTGAAAATCGACTCTCTGTAAATTGTGACGGACCTGCAGGACGTGCCGTCACATCCACGACGAACCGTCGTGAGTTTCCGTTGCAAAACACTTCAACTTTTGAGAATTTGGTATAAGAAACGAGTTTCTGACCGTCAGGACGGAGGTGCAGGACGGACCGTCACAGGTGTGACGGGCCGTCACAGTCCACCTGAATTTTGGGGAGGGTTGCGACGACCTGTGTGACGGACCGTCGCAGGCACGACGGCCCGTCACAGGTTGTGCAAATCCCAGGCAGACTAGGATTCCTCTACACGTTTTAAGGGTCGTTTTGGTCTATTCTTTCCTTAATTATAAAGATTGAGGGTTAATATTAATAAGTCTAATTACTTGGGGGTTAAAAGAGGTAATCCTAAGTTAATTAGTGGGTTTTATTGTCCTCTTTTAGTCTTAATTATATGATAATTAGGGTAAAGGAAAGAGGGTTTGAATAAAACAAACAGAAAGAGAAAAAGAGAGAGAGAGTCGAACGAGAAAGAGAGTATTGATCGATCGAATTGGTTGAGGGGAATATCAAAGCTTGGGAAATTGCTTGTTGATTCCAATTCTTCGGTGGAGGTAGGTTATGGTTTATGTTACGAATTCGTAGTGAAATTTAATAGTGAATATTATGTGTGATAGTATTGTAAACCCTGCTATGTCTTAAATTGTATGCTTGTGATTGATTATGATTGTTGATGAATTGTGATTGAAATTGATGATGTTATGATTGTATGTTAAATTGTAAAGTGCATATTGACCCATTAATCTCATGTAATAACCCTAATTCGCTTGATATATATATAATAAGATTGATGAATGCCTTAGTATGAAAGAAGGCTTGATGTATTATATAATGAGAATGATGATGCCTTAGTGTAAAAAGAAGGCTTGATGAATTAGGGGATCGGGTGCCACGTTCCGGTACCAGGATAGAATATGAGGATCGGAGTGTCACGTTCCGACACCAGGATAGTATATGGATCGGGTGCCACGTTCCGGTACTAGGATAGAATGAATATGAGGATCGGACTGTCACGTTCCGACACCAGGATAGTATATGGATCGGGTGCCACGTTCCGGTACCAGGATAGAATGAATATGAGGATCGGAGTGTCACGTTCCGACACCAGGATAGAATATGGATCGGGTGCCACGTTCCAGTACCAGGATAGAATGAATATGAGGATCGGACTGTCACGTACGACACCAGGATAGTAATAGAGGAGCGGAGTGTCACGTACGACACAAGAGGAAGAAAGATAATGAATCTTGAAAGATAATGAATATACTCAATCTAATGAACTTAATTCCCAAATGAGTATGGTATTGAGGCTTGAGTCCTCATGTGTGAACTCGGTTGTATTTATTGATGAATTAATATTGCTATTGCTACATGTTGAGTATTGTAGTTGATTTACATTATTATTGATATATACTGTTCCCTATTTTGAGTTAGCCGATGATATCTACTCAGTATGTGTGGTTGTACTGACCCCCTACTTTATGTCTTCTTCTTGTTATTTGTGTAATGCAGCAAACGTTCCGTCAACTTCAACTCAACAGTAGATCTAGCCAGTCTTCACTTCATCGGAAATTCAGGGTGAGCTAATGCGTCTAGCTTGGACTGGGTCTTCTTCTTCAAGTCTTGATGCCTTGAACTTCCGGCATGGACTAGCTAGTATTTGTTTTAGCTTCTTAGACAGTTTTAGTTTAGTAATTTGAGGATAGATGTTCTTGTGATGATGACTTCCAGATTTTGGGGATAATAATAATAGTTTTGAATTGTTTTTATTAATGAGTTTAAGTCTTCCGCATTATTTTCTGTTGATATATTTGAAATGTTAAGGTGTAGATGGGTTGGTTCGCTCACATAGGAGGGTAAATGTGAGTGCCAGTCGCGTCCCCGGTTTTGGGTCGTGATACCTGTAGTCCACGTACCTGTGGGTAGGGCCGGCCGTATTCTGGACCACGCCAAAAATGGATTAGCCCGGCCTAACCTGTAAAATGTCAAAACCTATATGGGTTAGCCGGATGGGGTTGGACTACTAACTCATATTGACAGCTCTAAATATAAGTAAACAATTTTATGACTTGTCATAAAAAAGACAATCATTAATAAAGAAAATAGATTTTAAAAAACTACAATAATTATTATTTTGGATAGCAAAAAAGTTTTTGTTTTTATAAAAGTTTATTTTAGTAAAAATAAGCAAAAGGTTTGAGAGAAAAATTGGGAAAGAGTGCAGTATACAACTTTTTGCACCCGCTAACAACTACTACATCAATTAACTACTTATTGCTTGAGTACTTATTATTTAAATTTATACCATTCATTAAATTTTCATTATAAATATATATGTAGTTTGATACGAGATTAATGTATGCTCAAACATCGAAAAGCTTCGATGTACCGCTACATTTACATTTGAGATATTGGTTCTTCTTTTTTCTTTTGGGTCCCTCTTTTTTTACAAGAATATTATTATTCCCTCGATGTCAATTGATTTGATGTAGTTTGGCTAAGCATCGAGTTTTTCAAAAAAAATTTAAACTTGTGATTTAGAATAAGTCAATAAATGAATGTGTGACGATAAATCATCTCACTAACAATAAAATAAGTATTTTAAAGTTAAATTATTAATAAATATAGAAATATATTATTCTTTTTAAGACAAAATAATACAAAAACTATCTCATATAAATTGAGACAAAAGAGAGTATGATTTATATTATGTGTACAATTACAGGTGGGCATGGTATAGTACAATACAACATTTGAAAGGTTTGATACCATAGTTTTTTGTATTCGATTTTTAAAATATTATACCATTCCATACCAATTTAATTCAGTATGGTTCTATATATTGAAGTTCGATTTTCATATTCTACGGTATGATAAATCGGTAACCATAATTTGTTTAACTTTGACTAATATATACTCGTATAATAGAGTGTTATGACTTCGATAATTAAAACAAATGTCTTAGTTGTATCATACTAAATAACTGTACCGACCTGTTTAGTCGTTTTAAGCAGCAGATTTTGATTCTGGAAAAACTGGCTGGAACGACGGGTACCACGACGGACCGTCGTGGGCACGACGGACCGTCGTGGGCACGACGGACCGTCGTCGGTGTCTCGTTCCAGAACACTTAGAATTCTGAAATTTGGGTATTAAAATCGACTCTCTGTAATCTGTGACGGACCTGCAGGACGTGCCGTCACAGTTTCGACGAACCGTCGTGAGCTCCCGTTGCAAAACACTTCAACTCTTGAGAATTTGGTACGGGGAACGAGTCTCTGAACGTCATGACGGAGGTGCAGGACAGACCGTCACGGGTGTGATGGACCGTCACAGTCTACTTAGTGAAAAATGGAGTTCTAAGATGCTGCGACGACCTGCGTGACGGACCGTCGCAGGCACGACGGGCCGTCACAGGTTGCGCAAATCCCAGGCAGAATCGGATTTCTTTACACGTTTTAAGGGACGTTTTGGACTATTCTTTCCTTAATTATAGATTTCGTGGGTTATATTAATAACTCAAATTCTTGAGGGATATAAAAGAGGTAACTTTGGATTAATTAGTGGGGTATTATTGTCATCTTTTACACTTAATTATATGTTAATTAGGGTAAAAGAAAGAGGGTGGAAGAAAAAGAAAATAGAAAGAACAAAGAGAGAGAGAGAAATTGATCGATCAAGAGGCAGAGGAATATCAAAGCTTGAGAAATTGCTTGTTGATTCCAATTCTTCGGTGGAGGTAGGTTATGGTTTCTTTACGATATTCGTAGTGAACTCTAATAGTGAATGATATGTATTGGTGGTATTGTAAACCTGTCTATATGCTTAATTGTATGCTTGCATGAATATGATTATGTGATTTTGATAAAACAAGCATGATGAAAAACCATTGAATCCCAAATCTTGAAAGAAACTTTAATCTATGTTATTAATGATGATGCCTTGGTATAAAAGAAGGCTTGATGAATTAAAGTAATGGGATTGGTGATGCCTTGGTATAGAGAAGGCTTGATGAACGGATAGAATGAGGTTAGTGGATCGGAGTGTCACGTTCCGACACATAGTATTAGTGGATCAGAGTGTCACGTACCGACACATAGTATTAGTGGGACGGGTGTCACGAACCGACACGTAGAATTAGGGGATCGGAGTGTCACGTACCGACACATACAGGGGATCGGAGTGTCACGTTCCGACACATATAGGGGATCAGAGTGTCACGTACCGACACATATAGGGGATCGGGTGTCACAAACCGACACGTAGAATTAGGGGATCGGAGTGTCACGTACCGACACATAGTGGTAGGGGATCGGAGTGTCACGTACCGACACAAGAGGAAGAAAGATAATGAAATCTTGAATTATGATAAATATACTCAATCTAATAAACTTAATTCCCAAATGAGTATGGTATGGAGGCTTGAGCCCTCATGGATGAACTTGATGGTACTTGTTGATGATTATAGTACTTGTTGTTGCTACATGTTGAGTTTATAGTTGATTTATAATATTACTTGATATATATTATCTTCTATTTTGAGTTGGCCGATGATATCTACTCAGTACTTGTGGTTGTACTGACCCCCTACTTTATGTTTTTTCTTTGTTATTTGTGGAATGCAGCAACGTTCCGTCAACTTCAACTCAACAGTAGATCTAGCCAGTCTTCACTACCTTCGGAAATTCAGGGTGAGCTAATGCGTCTAGCTTGGACTGGATCTTCTTCTTCAAGTCTTGATGCCTTGAACCTCCGGCATGGACTAGCTTTTATTTGTTTTAGCTTCTTAGACGTTTTTAGTTTAGTAATTTGAGGATAGATGTTCTTGCGATGATGACTTCCAGATTTTGGGGATAATAATAATAGTTTTGAATTGTTTTATTAATGAGTTTAAGTCTTCCGCATTATTTTCTGTTGATATATCTTGAAATGTTAAGGTTTAGATGGGTTGGTTCGCTCACATAGGAGGGTAAATGTGGGTGCCAGTCGCGTCCCCGATTTGGGTCGTGACAAACTTGGTATCAGAGCATTAGGTTCATTGGTCTCATCACACAAGAACGAGTCTAGTAGAGTCTTAAGGAACGGTAGGGGGACGCCTTTACTTTTCTTTGAGAGGCTATAAGACTTTAGGAAAATTTCACTCTTTCATTCTTTCTTTCGTGCTACTACTTGAGTCCAATTGGTATCTAGGCGATACGAATTTGTATCTGACCATCTTCACTCTATTTCGCAGATGGTTAGAACTAGAGCAACGACCGCACCAGCAGCAACAACGGCAAGACAGGAAACGACTGAGCCAGCCACTGGGGCTGTGGCTCGAGGAAGAGCAATGGCAAGAGGCCGTGGAAGAGGTCGTGGGAGGACGTCCTCTAGAGGAAGAGGACGAGCCCCTAGCCCATCTGATACTAGGGCGGTGACTCATCCACCGACCGAGGAGGTGATAAGAGAGGGTGAGGAAGGGGAGAATGAACAAGTGCAAAATGAAGAATTGCCACCCCAACCTACCCAGAGATGATCAATCAGGTTCTTGCTTATCTTAGCGGGATATCTGATCAGGGTCAGGCACCTCCAGTGGTTTCTGCACCAACACCTCCGGTTTCAGAGATACGACATGCGGCTGCTATGGCTCCCCGCATGGATGCATCATTGGAGATAGGCACATTTCCACGTCTGACTACTGGGCCTATAATGACAAATGATCAGCATGAACTTTTCAGTAAGTTCTTAGAATTGAAACCTCCAGTCTCAAGGGTGCAGAATTTGAGGATGCTTACGATTTCCTGGTTGATTGTCATGAGCTACTACACAAGATGGGTATCGTAGAACGGTTTGGCGTGGAGTTCGTGAGTTATCAGTTTCAAGGGAACGCCAAAATGTGGTGGCGGTCACATGTTGAGTGTCAACCAACAGAGGCACCACCTATGACTTGGGCATCATTCTCTAGCTTGTTTATGGAAAAGTATATCCCAAGGACTTTGAGAGATAGAAAAAGGGATGAGTTCTTGAGTCTAGAGCAAGGTAGGATGACGGTTAACGCATATGAGGCCAAATTCCGTGCATTATCCAGGTACGCCACCCAACTTTGTTTCAGTCCACAAGAACGGATTCGCCGTTTTGTGAAGGGGTTGAGGTCAGAATTGCGGATTTCAGCCTTACAGGTAGCGGCTACGGCAAAATCCTTCCAAGAGGTGGTGGACTTTGTGATAGAGGTGGAAGGAGTGAAGCCAGATGACTTCACCACGACATCGACATCAAAAAGGTTTCGAAGGGGAGGTGAGTTTAATGGTTCTTACTCTAGAGGACAGAGTTCCGGAGGTTACTCAGTTCGACCAATTCAGTCTTCACTACAGACTGTAGTTGGGGGTCCACCTCAGAACGGTCAAACATACTCCGAGAGACCTATGCCTGACTCCAGAGAGTGTTATGGATGTGGGGAGGTTGGACATATTAGGAGAAATTGTCCAAAACAGAGTTACAGACCCCCAATAGCTAGAGGTAGAGGTGGTCATGGTAGAGGCCGCTTTTCTGGAGGACGTGGTGGTCGAGGTAATGGTGGTCACCACAACGGCCGAGGAGATGGGAAAACTGGAGCCACTACTACGCAACATGGTAGAGGCAACGGACAGACAAATAATGGGGCCCATTGTTACGCTTTCCCTGGGAGATCTGAAGCGGAGGCGTCTGATGCTGTTATCACAGGTAATCTTTTGGTTTGTGATTGCATGGCATCTGTATTATTTGACCCTGGCTCCACGTTTTCATATGTATCTTCATCATTTGCTAATGGTCTAAATTTACATTGTGAATTACTTGATATGCCTATTCGTGTTTCTACTCTGGTGGGTGAGTCTGTGGTAGTGAAAAGGTATATAGGTCTTGTTGGTGAACTTTGTGGGGAGCAACACTTATGTAGATTTGGTTATCTTAGAAATGGTTGATTTTGATGTAATTCTGGGTATGACTTGGCTTTCTCCGCAATTTGCGATCTTGGATTGTAATGCTAAAACGGTGACGTTAGCCAAGCCTGGGACAGATCCGTTAGTGGGGAGGGTGACTACACTTCCAATCCGGTGCGTATCATCTCATTTCTTCGTGCTAAGAAAATGGTTAGTAAAGGGTGTTTAGCTTTCTTGGCCCCCTCAAGGATGACACTACCCAAGTACCTTCGATTGAGTCGGTTTCGGTAGTCCGTGAGTTTTTGGATGTGTTCCCTGCAGATCTTCCTGGTATGCCACCAGATAGGGACATTGACTTCTGTATCGATCTTGAACCGGGCACTCGCCCCATTTCTATACCCCCTTACAGAATGGCTCCCGCGAAGTTAAGAGAGTTAAAGGCTCAACTTCAAGAGTTGTTGAGCAAAGGCTTCATTAGACCAAGTGCATCTCCTTGGGGTGCTCCGGTTTTGTTTGTGAAGAAGAAGGATGGGAGTTTCGGATGTGCATAGACTACCGGCAGTTGAACAAGGTAACTATTAAGAACAAGTATCCTCTCCTCATTGATGACTTGTTCGATCAGTTACAAGGTGATGTGTCTTCTCTAAGATTGACTTGAGATCCGGTTATCATCAACTGAAAATACCGGCAACGGATGTACCAAAGACTTCTTTTCGAACTAGGTATGGACATTATGAATTTGTGGTGATGTCCTTTGGTCTTACGAATGCCCCTGCTGCGTTCATGAGCTTGATGAATGGGATTTTTAAGCCATATTTGGATCTCTTTGTGATCGTATTTATTGATGATATACTGATATACTCTAAAAGTAAGAAGGAACATGAGGAGCAATTAAGAATTGTATTGGAAATGTTGAGGGAGAAAAAGCTTTATGCCAAGTTCTCTAAGTGTGAGTTTTGGCTAGATGCAGTGTCCTTCTTGGGGCATGTAGTTTCTAAGGAAGGAGTGATGGTAGATCCATCTAAGATTGAGACAGTGAAGAATTGGGTAAGACCCACTAATGTGTCAGAAATAAGAAGCTTTGTTGGGTTAGCCAGCTACTACCGCCGCTTTGTCAAGGGATTCTCTTCTATTGCTTCCCAATTGACGAACTTGACTAAGCAGAATGTTCCATTTGTATGGTCGGATGAGTGCGAAGAAAGTTTTCAGAAACTCAAGACTTTGTTGACTACCGCACCTATCCTCACCTTGCCGGTAGAGGGTAGAGGGTAAGAACTTCATTGTTTATTGTGATGCATCCTATTCGGGTTTGGGGTGCAGTGCTAATGCAAGAGAAGAACGTGATTGCTTATGCTTCAAGACAATTAAAAGTGCATGAACGTAACTATCCAACTCATGACTTGGAATTGGCCGCGGTAGTGTTTGCATTAAAGCAATGGAGGCACTATCTATATGGGGTTAAGTGTGAAGTCTATACGGATCATCGTAGTCTACAGTATGTCTTTACTCAGAAAGATTTGAACTTGAGACAAAGGAGATGGATGGAACTATTGAAGGACTACGACATCACTATTTTGTATCATCCGGGGAAGGCGAATGTTGTGGCAGATGCCTTAAGTAGAAAGGCGGGAAGCATGGGAAGTCTAGCTCATTTGCAAACTTCTAGACGCCCATTGGCTAGAGAAGTGCAGATTTTGGCTAATGACCTCATGAGGTTAGAAGTAAATGAGAAGGGAGGATTGTTAGCTTGTGTGGAGGCAAGATCCTCCTTCCTTGACAAAATTAAGGGGAAGCAGTTTGATGATGAGAAATTTATCCGGATTCGAGATAAAGTGTTGCAAGGAGAGGCTAAAGAAGCAACAATCGACGAGGAAGGTGTTTTGAGGATTAAGGGAAGGGTATGTGTACCCCGCGTCGATGAGTTGATCAACACCATTCTGACAGAGGCTCATAGTTCAAGGTATTCTATACATCCGGGTGCAACCAAGATGTATCGTGACCTAAAGCAACACTTTTGGTGGAGTAGAATGAAGCGTGATATTGTTGACTTTATTGCCAAGTGTCCAAACTGTCAACAAGTGAAATATGAACACCAAAGGCCCGGAGGAACACTTCAGAGAATGCCCATTCCTGAATGGAAGTGGGAGAGAATCGCAATGGACTTTGTGGTTGGTCTTCCAAAGACAATGGGTAAGTATGACTCCATTTGGGTGATTGTTGATAGGTTAACTAAGTCTGCTCATTTCATTCCGGTCAAGGTGACTTACAATGTAGAGAAGTTAGCCAAGATCTATATCTCAGAAATCGTCCGATTGCATGGGGTTCCACTCTCCATTATATCAGATAGAGGTACACAGTTCACCTCTATGTTTTGGAAAACATTGCATGCGGAATTGGGTACTAGGTTGGACCTTAGTACTGCGTTCCATCCTCAGACCGATGGTCAGTCTGAGAGAACGATTCAAGTGTTGGAAGATATGCTTCGTGCATGCGTAATAGAGTTTGGTGGCCATTGGGATAGCTTCTTACCTTTGGCAGAGTTTTCATACAATAATAGCTATCACTCCATATTGATATGGCTCCATTTGAAGCATTGTATGGGAGGAGGTGTAGATCTCCCATTGGTTGGTTTGATGCATTCGAGGTTAGACTTGGGGTACTGACCTTTTGAGGGATTCGATAGAGAAAGTGAAATCTATCCAAGAAAAGATTCTAGCGGCGCAAAGTAGGCAAAAAGAATATGCAGATCGGAAGGTTAGAGACTTAGAATTCATGGAGGGTGAACAAGTCTTGTTGAAGGTTTCACCCATGAAAGGGGTGATGCGGTTTGGAAAAAGGGGTAAGCTAATTCCAAGGTACATTGGACCATTTGAGGTACTAAAGCGAGTAGGGGAGGTGGCTTATGAATTAGCTTTGCCTCCAGGGCTGTCCGGAGTACATCCGGTATTTCACGTGTCCATGTTGAAAAGATACCTTGGGGATGGAAACTACATCATCTGTTGGGATTCAGTTTTGCTTGATGAGAATTTGACTTATGAGGAAGAACCGGTTGCTATATTAGAGAGAGAAGTTCGCAAGTTGAGGTCGAGGGAGATTGCATCCATCAAGGTGCAATGGAAGAATCGACCCGTTGAAGAGGCTACTTGGGAGAAGGAGGCAAATATGCAAGAAAAATACCCACATCTGTTTACAGATTCAGATACTTCTTTTCGCCCTTGCTTTTCTTCTTTTGATTGTTCGAGGACGAACGATGGGTAAATTGGTATCTATTGTGACGACCTGTTTAGTCGTTTTAAGCAGCAGATTTTGATTATGGAAAAACTGGCTGGAACGACGGGTACCACGACGGACCGTCGTGGGTGTCTCGTTCCAGAACACTAAGAATTCTGAAATTTGGGTATTAAAATCGACTCTCTGTAATCTGTGACGGACCTACAGGACGTGCCGTTACAGCTTCAACGAACCGTCGTGAGCTCCCGTTGCAAAACACTTCAACTCTTGAGAATTTGGTACGGGGAACGAGTCTCTGAACGTCATGACGGAGGTGCAGGACGGACCGTCACGGGTGTGACGGACCGTCACAGTCTACTTAGTGAAAAATGGAGTTCTAAGATGCTGCGACGACCTGCGTGACGGACCGTCGCAGGCACGACGGGCCGTCACAGGTTGCGCAAATCCCAGGCAGAATCGGATTTCTTACACATTTTAAGGGACGTTTTGGACTATTCTTTCCTTAATTATAGATTTCGTGGGTTTATATTAATAACTCAAATTCTTGAGGGATAAAAGAGTAACTTGGATTAATTAGTGGGGTATTATTGTCATCTTTTACACTTAATTATATGTTAATTAGGGTAAAAGAAAGAGGGTTGGAATAAGAAAATAGAAAGAACAAAGAGAGAGAGAGGAAATTGATCGATCAAGAGGCAGAGGGAATATCAAAGCTTGGGAAATTGCTTGTTGATTCCAATTCTTCGGTGGAGGTGTGGAGGTAGGTTATGGTTTCTTTTACGATATTCGTAGTGAACTCTTAATAGTGAATGATATGTATTGGTGGTATTGTAAACCTGTCTATATGCTTAATTGTATGCTTGCATGAATATGATTATGTGATTTTGATAAAACAAGCATGATGAAAACCATTGAATCCCAAATCTTGAAAGAAACTTTAATCTATGTTTAATGATGATGCCTTGGTATAAAAGAAGGCTTGATGAATTAAAGTAATGGGATTGGTGATGCCTTGGTATAGAGAAGGCTTAATGAACGGATAGAATGAGGTTAGTGGATCGGAGTGTCACGTTCCGACACATAGTATTAGTGGATCGGAGTGTCACGTACAGACACATAGTATTAGTGGGACAGGTGTCACGAACCGACACGTAGAATTAGGGGATCGGAGTGTCACGTACCGACACATACAGGGGATCGGAGTGTCACGTTCCGACACATATAGGGGATCGGAGTGTCACGTACCGACACATATAGGGGATTGGGTGTCACGAACCGACACGTAGAATTAGGGGATCGGAGTGTCACGTACCGACACATAGTGGTAGGGGATCGGAGTGTCACGTACTGACACAAGAGGAAGAAGATAATGAAATCTTGAATTATGATAAATATACTCAATCTAATAAACTTAATTCCCAAATGAGTATGGTATGGAGGCTTGAGCCCTCATGGATGAACTTGATGGTACTTGTTGATGATTATAGTACTTGTTGTTGCTACATGTTGAGTTTATAGTTGATTTATAATATTACTTGATATATATTATCTTCTATTTTGAGTTGGCCGATGATATCTACTCAGTACTTGTGGTTGTACTGACCCCCTACTTTTATGTTTTCTTCTTTGTTATTTGTGGAATGCAGCAAACGTTCCGTCAACTTCAACTCAACAGTAGATCTAGCCAGTCTTCACTACCTTCGGAAATTCAGGGTGAGCTAATGCGTCTAGCTTGGACTGGATCTTCTTCTTCAAGTCTTGATGCCTTGAAACTCCGGCATGGACTAGCTTTTATTGTTTTAGCTTCTTAGACGTTTTTAGTTTAGTAATTTGAGGATAGATGTTCTTGTGATGATGACTTCCAGATTTTGGGGATAATAATAATAGTTTTGAATTGTTTTATTAATGAGTTTAAGTCTTCCGCATTATTTTCTGTTGATATATCTTGAAATGTTAAGGTTTAGATGGGTTGGTTCGCTCACATAGGAGGGTAAATGTGGGTGCCAGTCGCGTCCCCGATTTGGGTCGTGACAATAACTCATTTGTTAATCAATTACAATTCAAATATATACAATCAAAATAGAGCTGTCAAAGTTTAATCAAGTTTCAACTTCTAAATATTTAGTTTATACTAATACTAGGTTGCATATTTGTTAGTATTTTTTTATGGATAAATTTTAGGAATTACATAGTTTTAATATGAAATTAGAATATATCTCTCTTTAGTTTGCAATTACACTAATCTCTTACAAAGGAACACAAACCGGATGCAAAATATGTAGCTCGGATACATTAGAGAGTATGTTGGATACATTATAACATAAACTGGATACATAATAAGTAGCTCGGATACATTATAAAATAAATCGGATACATTAAAGAAATAAGGAATTTTAGAGGTTTTTAAAAATAGAAGGGGATATTGAAAATAAGAGAAACATAAGACGTCTATTTCAGTAATTTTTCATGTGTGTGTGCGCGCGCGCATGCGTATGTGTGTGTGTGCGTTCGTGAGTGCATGTGCGTGTGTGCGTGCGTGTGTGTGTCTATGTCTGTGTCTATGTGTGTGCGTGATATTATTTCTTAATACCAAGTATCGTACCATATATAAAAAAAAGTTAAAATATATACCATACTAAATACCATAATATGAAAATAAAAATGTTAAATTTTTTGATATTATTTAATAATTCATTAGATACCATACCATATCTACCCCTATATACAAGGACAATTCCTCAAATTGACTCCATTAAAGCAGAAAGAGACCGTGTGAGGTTTGTTGATCTTATCACTTGCTGTCGAAGATATGCTTCCATTACTGCATGAGGGCTTTCTGTTTGGGCCTTAGATGGCCTAATTGAAAGCCATGTTTTTTATATGTAGCACTTGGTGTATGAATTGGCCTTTTGAACCATTATGCTCTCACTTTAAATTAACCACACAGGTTTAAAAATTAGAAACACATTTGTGGTCCTTGTAGACTTTATAGGATCAATAAAAATTGGTTGCTAATACATCAAAATATGTGGCCTTAGTAATTAGTAAAGGGTTTTAATGCATGTATTAACATAATAAAAAAAAATACAATTGCCTCTCAAAATATTTTCCACATCCTTTACATCTATGTAAGATTGTGGAGGATATTTATGTAAGAAAAAATATATCCTTTTTGGGGATAATTAGCAAATTAGTCAAAATCTCTAACATAATTACTAAAAAAATTCATATTTTTTAATATTTAGTAAAAATGTCAATATTTTTAGAAAATATAATGTAAATCCTAACATAATTATTTTTCTTTCCTTTTATTTCTCAAATTAGTCCCATTTTTACTCCACTACTGTTGGAAAAAAAAAAAGTAATTACCCAATTTCATTATTTCTAGGTTTTTAATCCAAATCCCTCTTCTCTTCTTTCTCTTTGATAGGTGAAATCTTTTAAAAAATATTCAAGTGATTTGCATCTGTTTAAACTTTTCAATATATTTGTTTATATATTGTTTAGTAAATCCTCTATTTTCGATTAGGGTCGATAAGAAAAAATTTAAAATTGCTCCTTAATGGCGGATTCAGAGAGGACTACAAGAAGAGCCATGTAATGATCGATTATTTTAGTGATTTTTCATATTTTGATTTTTGTATCATTATAGGATTGATGGCTAGAATGACGGAAGAAAGCTGATTTAGGTACCTACATGACCCTATTCGCATGCAAAGTCTTCCTCAATTACAAAATATAAACATTATCAAAAGCAAAGACACAAACAAGGAAAAGGAAAAGAAAATGATAGGCTCTTCGTCTACCAATAGTGAAATCGAAAAGGCTGATGAAGATCAAATGGTGGATGATCAACTTCATGAAGATTTAATGTGCATATGTATTCCGTTGGAAATATATTTGTATTTTTTTTATAAAAAAATTTACTTATGGTTTGGATACTAACTCATAACTAAACTATAGTTTATCTATCGATTTTTCATTGGTTTTTACTCATTAAGTTTTATTATCTTATCTTCATTTTGTTTTCATACTATTAATTGGATACAATGTAACTTTTGTAGTTCATAATATCATTTTATTGGGATACCGTGAATACAACATATATATGTATTTTTTATATTTGTATGCATATTAGTTTGGTATATATGTCATCAAATTGTATTCATCATCGAAACTAGATACAAAGTTAGTAGTTCATAATAGTAAATATGCAGTTGACTGTGTGGAATATATACAACACAATTTTTGTTTAGATACAACCTTGTAATACATAATATTATTCTGTGGAAATTATGCATAATACAACATGTTTTTTTTGTTATATTGCTTCTTATTTTGTGTTAATTCTAATTGTATGTCTAGTAATTTTGTATTTTTATCATCAAAGTGTATTCAACCTTGACAGTGGATACAAAGTTAGTAGTTCATAATAGTATCTCTGTAGCCAATTATTTGGAATTACACATATTCTTTATTTATATTTCTTTTTTATTAGCATTCATTTTAACTGTATACCATCAAAACTTTTGTATTTTTGTCCTTAGAATATATCTCAATATTTCTCTATTTAAATCTCGATTTAAATTTTTTAAAGATATTCTCTTCCATAATTTTCTCCTTTCTGTTATTAACAAATTATTATATTCTTTAAAATTAAATAAATAAAAATAAATACATAATCAACCCTATAACAAAAGAAAATATTGACATTTTAAATAAATATTAAAAATGTAGCTATAGAGCCTTATTAAATGCTAAAATATTGACATTCTGAAAATTTTCACTTTTTTTTATGCAATGCATGTTATTTATAAGAGCAGATTTTATGAATAGCAAACATAAAAATCATACTAGCGCTCTATAACTTCAGTTTTGTTATGGAGCATCTGATTTGTATAAAGGTCATGTAGGCATATCGTTTGTGTAAAAGTGCAACGATTGTATATAAATATCAGTTAGATAACTGTACATATATAACTACTACATATATCTAGTAATTATTGTCTTTGTATATCTGCATATAATTTGAATTTGTATATACAATTGAATCTAATTAAAACATTTGTATATCAAATATCTCTCTCCTGCTTTTCTACAACACGAATTATTCATCGTAATTTGTATAATTTCTGTTCGTATAAAGTGAGAAAGAGAGAAATGCAAAAGAGATTTGGGTAGGGAAAGATTTGTATTTGTATAACTATAAGTGTATAAGACAAAAATATATGTATTTATATTTGTATATACAATTTTCTCTCGCTTTATACAAATACAAACATAATTTATACATTTGTATTTGTATAAAGTGAGAGAGGCGAGTGAGATTCCAAAATGGCGAACCAGATTTGAATGGCAAAATATTTGCAACGAATTAGAATTAAATGATACTGCAGCTACGATATTTATTTTGAATTGATAGTTTGATATAATATACAGCTTTCCCTATTTTTAATACAAAAAATCAAATATTACTCAAAATCTAATCTTAGTATAACTAATGTAGCATTAGTAATACATCATATTCAAGATCCTACCAAACCTCTAACTACGTACCAACTACTCCCCTCTTTCCTATTTATATATTACCATTTTAGAAGTGATGTTCCATAATAAACTAGGTAAATTATCATTGTATCCTTATTTAGTGTTATGTTGAAGTCAAGTTTTTAATAAATGAACATAAATTAATTTATTTTGATTAATTAAATCAACCAATCACTTAACATGAATTAATCATTTGCTCATTATTAATGTAGTATTATTAATATATTGATTTTCTGAAATGACAAGTATTAATGACTATGTAAAATTTGATAGATAAATAGAAACAAAGAAAGTAGTAACTCTTTTTTGGGTCATTGTTAACTTTTACAGACCATAATTGGGCTGTTAGTTAGATCAAATGACACAAACTTGCAAAGTTGGCTCCAACTGACTCATGAAAATCAAATTTGGATTAGAATGGCATGTTTGTTAGGCATATTAGTTCTTCATATAACATATATAAATGTATAGAATCATGCTCACCATGTATGTTCATTCAATAACTTTGATTGCATGAGATCCACTTGCGTGTATTAGTAAAAAATAGGAAAAAATTAGGTTGAGATTGACAAATTTGAGTTGTCTTTATTACACGAACTATATGTGTTATCCATTGCGTGTTAACTTGGTAAGACTAAATTTTATTGAAAAAGACTTATGAATAATTAGAATGACTACGGATTGGAATTTCGAAGCAAGATAAGTTTCTTATGTACACATCTGAAGTTAAGCAGAGGCATTCACAAAAGGCCGAACAATAACAATAATAAAATAACGTGATAATTGAGAATGCAATAAACAATAAATGATGGTGCATGTCAAAAGCAAGAAACTCTAGGGATAAGGTTAATATTATAAAAAAAACTACCAAGCCTAACCCGTCAAAAAGAGAGATAATGTTTCTCATCTACTAACCTTCTACTCTAATCCACAATTTGCACGTTCTCTTATCAAATGTCAATGACATAAAGTTGCATCATGTATCTAATGGATATACAAATTAAATACTAAGAAAAAAACTAGTTTCGAGGTTGGTCATTAGGGTTAACTTTTGGAGAAAATAAGCAAATATCCCATAAAAGGAAAATAATTACAAACATATACCCCTTAACATTTATATCCCACAAAATAATACACTATATACCTCATTTATTAATTTCGCTTGGCTGATACCAAATCAAATAACATATATACTATATCGGTATCATTACGGCTGATAATTTTCCTGAATTGATTATATATATATATATATATATATATATATATATATATATATAGAGAGAGAGAGAGAGAGAGAGTCATGATTTCAATTTTTAGAGTCAAATTATAAGAACTTTGACTAGGATTTTAAGATGTATTTTTCATCATATTGATATGCAAAAATAGCAAATTTTAGTACTTTTCATATAGTTTTTTGAATATCTAAATTTTTTTGTTTAACATATCGAATTAATGTAATCTACTTTAACTTTGAAAATTAGTCAAATTGACTTTCAAAAAGCATACATGACAAAGAAAAGTGAATAAAGGGACTATAATTGATTAATGAGTAATTTCTGAACAAGAAACCCTAATGATACCACAACAATATACAAATATACTCTTATAGTATCATTGACTAATAAATAATATGTGAACAAGAAACCTTAATGATACCAATGAAGTATATATATACTGATTTAATATCAGTTATGCGAAATCATCAACCCTAATGATACCGATTTAGTATCACTTAAGCGAAACTTATCACTCTTAATGAATGTGGGTTGGACTGTAAATTTTATGGCCCATTATGTAGTTTTTCCTTAACTTTGATTATATTTGACCCAACTTTTATATTGTGAGATGGTGTTGATGGACTCGTAATCAACTAATCATACAATATTTTTTTATAGTCTTGGAGATTACTGAGATGGTTCGGGAATGGAAAGTGACTGTGTGAAGGCTTGTGTTGTGTTTGCTTGACCTTCGAGATAGGTTATGACTTACTCTTATTAGAGTGAGTTTGGATAGTATCTTATTATATAAAGCATGTTATGATTTGGAATATTGAATCAAGATTATAACAATTAATTTTCAAATTCTTAATAATTATATATTATTTGTATTTGTAAAAATGCATAAGTATCCCCTCAATCTATGTCCGAAATTCCAGAGACAGACTTATACTATACTAAGGTCCTATTACCCTCCTGAACTTGTTTTATAAGTAATTTTCTACCCCTTTTCCGCCTACGTGGCACTAGCTTGAAAAAAAATCAACCAACGTTAGGCCCACAAGATAGTGCCACGTAGGCCGAAAAGGGGTAGAAAATTATTAATAAAATAAGTTCAGGGGGTAATAGGACATTAGTATAGTATAAGTGTCTGTGAGATTTCAGACATAGGTTGAGGGGGTACTTGTATTTTCTAAATTATAACAAGTTTAGATATTTCAAATATTATATTAAGTTTTTCGTTTAAATATGGAAAAATGCATCCTATTACCTCCATGAACTTATTTTATAAATAATTTTTTACCCCTTTTCGGTCTATGTGACACTAGTTTGAAAAAAAAAGTCAACAGACGTTGAGCTCCAAAAGATAGTGTCATGTAGGCTGAAAAGGGATGGATAAATTATTTATAAAATAAGTTCAGGGAATAGTAAACCTTAGTATAGTATAAGTTTGTCTCTAAAATTTTGTGCATAGATTGAGAGAGTACTTATGCATTTTTTCTTTAAGTATTTGAAATTTATTGTTTTACTATTTGGTATGAGTACCACAATTCATTATATTTGGATTATTATATCAGAAACTTAATATGTTTACTTATTTCAGATTCAATTGTTTTACTATTTGGTATGAGTATCACAACTCATTATTATTTGGACTGTTATATCAGGAAACTTAATATGTTTACTTATTTCAAATTCATTGCTTTACTATTTGGTATAAGTATCACAATTCATTATTATTTGAATTATTATATCAGGAAACTTAATTTTCAATACTTATAAATACACTTTGATAATTACTTATTTAAAATCATTAAGTAAGATTATCGTACATAGCGAGCTTCCACAACAAATATAGTGGTCATAATCGAGAATTGAAACTGATGCATATTACACAAATATTGTCTTTTAAGGGAGTGTTAGTATTAAATATTTGAACCTAATAACATGAAAATGTAACTCATTTTATACATTTTACCCATCTAACTAAATATAGTTATTCAATTTACAGTTGTGACAGTAACTAACCATTTAACACTCAACAAAGAAGTCATTCAAATTGGATGAGTGTTACCTTCATCAATTTCAATTTTTACTCCTTTTTTATTTTTGTATTGATTGCATTATGTTTTTAATATAACTTATATCGCCTATACTAGTTGCTTGAGATACCCGTACAATGTACGTATTCAGAAACTATTCTATTATATAAATAAGCATACAAATAAATGATATATGATCTATTAAATTATTTGTTAAAATTGAATGCAGTGTTTATAATAAATATTTTATCTAAACATAATTAATAAATATAAATTCCATGGTTAATAGTATGTATCTCATTACATAAGATGTGAGAGGCAGAGATGAGGATGATGAATAGACATGCTCGCAGATAAGATTAGAAAGTCAAGATATCTAGGATGAGATCGGAGTGATATTTGTAATTGAAAAAACGAGGCATATTAAGAGAAGATGCGTATATTCTTTGATGAGGTGGTCAATATGAGAGGTTGACAAAGGTGGGTTTAGATAAGAAGATATGAAAGTCACGATTTAGGAGCAAGGTTAAAAGATTGTACAATGTGTCTCACTTATGGGTGACAAATGGTTGGATTGGATCGAATTTGAATGGATTGGATATAGATTGAACAAAAATGGGTTGAATTACAATCCATCCAAATAAAATATGGGTAAATATAGATTTGGTCAAATATGATTTGGGTAAAATGGTTTCAACCCATTTTAAAAAATCTGTTTTTCAAAAAAAAAAAAAAATTATCCCCTCCCCGGGCACCCCCACCCCCCAGGGTGCCCCCTTCCCCTCCACCTTTCACCAACCTACCACTAAATATTTTATTTTTCAAAATTAAAAAAATTGTTTTTGCAAAAAAAAAAAAAAGAATTTACCCCCTACCTCAACCCCCCCCCCCACCTTCCACCAATTTACCCCTACAATTTTTTTTTCAAAAAAAAGAAAAAGATTGACCCCCTCCCTCCGCCAAGCCCCCGCGACTCCACCCCACCTTCCACCAACCTACTCTTAGTTTTTTTTCAAAAACAAAAAAGAAACTGATTTTGCAAAAAAAAAAAAAAACATCCCCTCCCCCCCACCTTCTACAATTTACCTTTAATTTTTTTTCAAAAACAAAAAAAAAATATTTCAAAAAAATAATGTTAAATTTTTATTTTTTAGCATAATTAAGAATTTGAGTGAAAGTGAAAATTAGTGATTTATTATGGGTCAAATATGGATATCCATATTTAACCTATTTTGACCAAATTTGTAGAGACTCTTAGAATAGATTGAAGCCTATATATAATCAATTAAAGTAGAAAATTTGAGTGATTTAAGCCATTAATATAATCAAAATGAACTCATTTATTAATATGGGCTGAAATTGTCATCTGTAGTCTCACTCTCCTACAGGTATTGTTCTCATAATTTCTTGTTCTTCAACTACGGCTTCTACTTCTGTTTCGTATGCTTCTTTTATCACACTATTCTTCTCTATATGATATGCTATCCTTTCTCTAATATTCTCTATATCATACTGTCTTGTTATGCATTATTTGAGTCGAGGATCTCTCGAAAATAATTTATCTCTATCTTTAATATATAGGGATAAAATTTGTGTACATTCTATCTGATTTTAGAACACACTTATGGCAGTACACTAGGTATGCTATTATTGTAAATATCCATGGGCTTACACCTCATGTATCGAGGCTGTCCTATACTATGTAGAATGCCCCACCTTATGTTGGGCTATTGCCCATATTCCAGCCAAAGGCCCATGGCCTAATCCTACTTGAAAAAAGGATTGAAATTATTCTCTTTATTTGGTTTCCAATTCTATTAGGAAAAGGATTGGAATTGTAATCCTATTTGTAGTTGGTTTTGACTTTGTAAGGAAAAGCACAACTCTATAAATAGAGGATGATTTTGAGAGAATAATTAATTGATCATTGGTATTGTCTTTGAAAGACATTAGAACATGAGAGAGGTTTTTGAGAGAGCTTTCAACTAGAGAAAAAAGAGAGAAAGAAAAGGGTTCTTTTGCTGCAGTCTTTTTCTCCCACCAGCTACGTTCAGATCGTGTTTACCAATTAACAATCGTTGGATCGGGCTGAAATTTGGACTCAGTGTTCTTGACATATTGGTAGTTGATTTGAACGGTAGAGATCAGATTCGGAGGTCATCAAGATCCTGTTTTAGGTCCCGAACAGAAGCTGGGTTTGGGTGGTGTTTCTTTCTATTTTTCTTTTGTTGGTGTAAATATTGTTTGTTCTCTTTTGGCACTTGTTGTGTAGCCATTGGAAGAATATTTGTAACTCTCTTATTGGTCTAGTGAATTAATTTGGATCTTGTCGATCCCGTGGTAGTTACCTTCGATTTGAAGGGTTTTTCCACGTTAAACTTGGTGTTCTTTATTGTTAGATTTTCGGTTTCATCTTTTCGTCACAACAACGGGTATCAGAGCTAAGGTCATCTATATGGAGGGGAACATGAGCAAGATGGTATGTCTAAAAGGAAGAAACTACAACATATGGAAAAGCAAGATGAAAGATCTATTGTTCGTGAAGAAGATACATCTTCTGATTTTCTCTGCTCATAAACCCGAGAATGTGACCGATGAAAATTGAGAATTGGAGCACTAACAAGTATGTGGATATATAAGACAATGGGTTGAAGATAATGTTCGCAACC
The DNA here is from genome assembly GCA_027705065.1 of Solanum peruvianum. Classification (NCBI taxonomy): domain Eukaryota; kingdom Viridiplantae; phylum Streptophyta; class Magnoliopsida; order Solanales; family Solanaceae; genus Solanum; species Solanum peruvianum. The sequence continues at coordinate 16,435,758 of JAKWJD010001759.1, forward strand.
ATATTGTGAATGAGACATATTCTAGAACATTGTGGAAAAAGTTAGAGACGTTTTACGCTTCAAAAACAGGCAATAACAAGTTGTTCTTGTTAAAGCAATTGATGGCCTTTAAATACAAGGAGGGAAGTCCTATTCTTGATCATATAAATGATTTTCAGGGTATTCTTGATCAGCTATCAGGAATGGGTGTTAATTTTGATGATGAAATACAAGGACTTTGTCTTCTTAATACTCTACCGGATTCTTGGAAAACTCTTTGTATTTCTTTAACAAATTCTGCCACTGGTGGAAAGGTGACTTTGGAATATGCAAAGAGTGGTGTGTTGAATGAAGAGGTTAGAAGAAAATCTTAAGACACATCTTCACATTCAGATGTTCAATATACAGAAGATCGAGGGAGACATAAGACAAGAGATCCGAGGAGTAGAGGTAAAAGTAGAAGCAAGTCAAAATTCAAGAATCCAAATATTATATGTTATCATTGTGGAAAGAAAGGACATATTAAAAGATTTTGTAAACAATTGAAGCAAGATCTTAAAGAAGGGAAGAAGCAAGAAAACAATGAAAATAATGTTGTTGTTGTTGTCCAAGATGACTTCTCTTCGCTTGTGATAAAGACGTCATCAATTTTGTATCTCAAGATACAAGTTGGATAGTAGATTCTGGAGCTACATCACATGTCACACCAAGAAAAGACTTCTTTTCATCTTATACTTTTGTTAACTCTGAGGTGTTAAAGATGGGTAATGCTTGTGAGGTTAAGGTGTTTGGTGTTGGCAATGTTTGTTTGAAAACCAATATTGGTTCAACGTTGGTCCTTCAGAATGTCAAGCATGCTCCAGACATTCCAATAAATTTGATCTGTAGGACAACTAGATGATGATGGCTATCATAATGACTTTTGCAATGGCCAATGGAAGCTCACCAAAGGCTCACTGATTTTAACTCGAGGAAGAAAACATTCAAATTTATACGTGACACAAGAATCGATTCTTGGTGACTCTATAAATTTGATGGAGAGCGAGACTTTATCAGAATTGTGGCACAAGAGGCTTAGTCATATGAGCGAGAGGGGGATCACCTATTTGGCTAAGAAGAATTTGCTTGCTGGTATGAAACAAGCAAAAGTGAAAAGATGTGTTCATTGCTTAGCAGGGAAACAGAAAAGAGTTTCTTTTCACAGTCATCCTCCTTCAAGAAAGTCTGAGCTATTGGAGCTAGTACACTCAGATTTGTGTGGTCCTTTCAAAGTGAATTCAAAAGGTGGTGCACTTTACTTTGCTACTTTCATTGATGATCATTCTCGCAAGATTTGGGTATATCCTTTAAAATCCAAAGATCAAGTGCTTGATGTGTTTAAATAGTTTCAAGCCTTATCTGAGAGACAAACGGGAAAGAAATTAAAATGTATTCGCACTGATAATGGTGGTGAGTTTATTGGTCCCTTTGATAACTACTGGAAATCGCAAGGAATACGTCATCAGAAGACTCCTCCAAAGACTCCTCAATTAAATGATTTGGCAGAGAGGATGAATAGAACTTTAGTTGAGAGAGTTAGATGTGTGCTTTCAGAGGGTAAACTTCCAATTTTTTTTGGGCTGAAACACTTAACACTGTTGCTTATGTTATCAATTTGTCTCCTATTGTTGGTTTGGATGGTGATGTTCCAAACAGAGTTTGGTTTGATAAGGATGTTTCTTATGATCACTTGAAAGTGTTTGGGTGTAAAGCTTGTGTGCATGTTCCAAAAGACAAGAGGTCGAAATTGGATGTTAAAACTAAGCAATGTATCTTCATTGGTTATGGTCAAGATGAGTTTGGATATCGCTTTTATGATCCAATTGATAAGAAACTCATTAAAAGTCGTGATTATGTGTTATTTGAAGATCAAACTATTGAAGATATTGACAATACTAAGAAACTAGATTCTCATACTGATGAGAGCTTAGTTGATGTTGATCCAATTCCTATTATTGATACATCTTTTGCACATGAGGGAACCCAAGGTAATGATCAAGATAATGATGAGAGTGTAGAACATATAATTGTTCCTACTGATGATGTTGTGGTTGATAATCAACCAACTCATGTTGGGATGACCACTTCGGATGCTCCAGAAACCTCTTGTAGAAGATCTACTAGAGAGAAGTGAAGCTCAACACGTTATTCTCATGATGAGTATATTTTATTGACTAATATGGGAGAACCTGAAGGTTATGATGAAGTCATGTTGGATACTCATATAGATAAGTGGAAAGAACTCATCGTAGACAATCATGAGTTTTGTAGAAGTGTGGCAGGCAGGAAACCTGTCAAAAGTTCCTCCACTTGAAGTCCATTTGGCCCCTTGGCTGGAGGGGGATTTTGTAGGGCTAGTGCCCATGTTCCAGCCAAAGTCCCATGGCCTAATCCTCTTTGGAAAAGGATTGGAATTATTCTCTTTATTTGGTTTCCAATTCTATTAGGAAAAGGATTGGAATTGTAATCCTATTTGTAGTTGATTTTGACTTTGTAAGGAAAAGCACAACTCTATAGATAGAGAATGATTTTGAGAGAGTAATTAATTGCTCATTGGTATTGTCTTTGAAAGATATTAGAACATAAGAGAGGTTTTTGAGAGACCTTTCAACAAGAGAAAAAGAGAGAAAGAAAATAATTCTTTTGCTGCAGTCTTTTTCTCCCACCAGCAATGTTCAGATCGTATTTCCCGATTAACTAACCGTTGGATCGGGCTGAAATTTGGACTGAGTGTTCCTGACATCTTGGTGATTAATTTGAACGATGTAGATCAGATCCGGAGGTCAGAAAGATCCTGTTTTAGGTCCCTAACAAAAGCTAGGTTTGAGTGGTGTTACTTTCTATTTATCTTTTGTTGGTGTAGCTATTGTTTGTTATCTTTTGACACTTGTTGTGTAGACATTAGAAGAATATTTGTAACCCTCTTATTGGTCTAGTGAAGCAATTTGGATCTTGTCGATCCCGTGGTGATTACCTTCGGTTTGAAGGGTTTTTCCACGTTAAACTTGGTGTTCTTTACTGTTAGATTTTCGGTTTCATCTTTTCGTCACAACACCTTAGGATCCGGCCTTTTAAACCACTGCTTTTTAGTTGCAAAGTATAGTTTTAAGACTTTGGATCAGGGTCTAATGATCATCTTGAAATTAATCCTTTCTCGTGATGTGTGACTAATGTCTAATGAGTTAAAACCAAATTTAATGATGTTTTCAGTCATGTTAAATCAATTTTTTGAATTAAATATGGATTAAAGTGTCTCCATCATGGTGAATTGTTCAATAAATTCTCAGTACAGAGAATAAATGATAAAAATATCACAACTTCTGTTGATAAGTAGTGTCAGAAAGTGCCCTGTCAAAAGCAAATAGACTACATCTAGAAAGGTGGATGAATCAGAGCTTATTACTAAGCTAATTAAAAAAAAGAAGGAAAAAATGACTTAATTACAAGTTACAAGTAACATTTATTTCAAAACTGGAAAGATTCAACAGCAAAAATCAGAAAACCTTTGACAGAAAAAAATCATCATATGTTAGTTCCATTTGTATATGCTAATTTAGTTGAATTGGATTTTCCATTCAACTGTTGAAAGTTGCTCTTCTTTAACTTGTTGAAAATTAAGTACTATGTTAACTCCTATTCTTGAACTCTTATATTCAATCTTCTTAGCCAGATGGAGTGGACAATCATATTTAAAAGATCAAACCTTTTAGGAGATCCATCATTGATCACAAAATGTCTTTGTACTTGCTTCACTCTCCTATGCATTCTCAAATACTGACTCTGAGAAATGCTCATTAGAATCTTCTTAATATTTGGTATGTCCTTCACACCAATAGTCACAGAGAACGCATTCCAATTTAAGACATCACTAAATGGTGGCACATAGTTGTCTGATATCAAGACAGGTATACATTCTGCATATATCGCTTCGACAACTCTTGGACTTGCAACTTCATATCCACTTGGACATAAACAGAACCTGCTGTTCTTCAACATGGTTTCATAAGATTTGTCATTTGGAAGTTTTTCATAAACCAACATATCTTCATCTTTTCCTTTCCATTGTTCTAGTAGATGGTGTCTTATGTTACCATGTAAACCACCAGCAAAGAATGCTAGGATTGATCTTCTTGATGGTGAGGGACCGCCAATGAGTCCTTTGATATCACCCGTCTTGAGATTGATTTCCGGTAAGGATACATCTTTTAGAGGATTAAAACCTTCTGAAGTATTGGCATTGCATAGAACTCTTATGGAGGTGTTGAATAGATGTGGAACATATGAAGTCAAATGTGGCCCCTGTAGATCATCAATACAAAAGGTTTTCATCAAAATAGGCAAATTTGATGACGATTTATATTTTCATCCGACTTTCCTTTTTAGTATGTTTCATACATTATGTTTCTTTCTCGACAATTCTTTAAGTTCAACTTTACACATGACATGTTTGAGATGACAGAATTAAACAACATTTTGATACATTTCTTACTTTCTTAAACTCCGTGTCAAGTCAAAACAGACAAATAAATTGAAACAGAAAGAATATGTCAGAGTCTGAAACTTAGTTGACTCTAGAGAATTTGCTTACCCAATCATGACAAGAGAGCATGAAGTGATCAGCACCAAGACTTCTGTTCCAAAAAGAATGTCTTTCAGAAATGACTTTGACATAATCAGCAACAGTCCTACCAAGGGCATGCATATCATGGGCACCAGGGACAAAAAGGTATTGAACCATTACAACTACACTGAATGGTAGAAAATACACCAAGGCCTCATCTGGATTTTTTGTTCGATAAAGGCTCCCCCTTTCCATTTCATGTATAAATCTTCCCTCTGTTGAATATATACTCCTACACGGACCATTATGGAATATTGGAGGTTCTCCTTCTTCATACACATATACCTTGAAGTTCTTCTCCATTTCAAGATAGCTCCTACCAACATTTTCGCGAAAGATACAAATTATGAACACAACATTACTGTAGATTTAGTTTAAATTCTATGCGCTAACGGTTTATACACAACCATTTCTTATATAAAGTATTCGTAAATCTCTATGATAAACATTAACCGATAACATGATAAAATGGTAGTTTATATGAGTCATTATGTGAGGTCGAACCAATAAAGCTTGTACTGGACTGGTAAGTACTCCAATATCTTTAATCATATGTCCCGGATTTGACGAAGTGACATTTGTTAGAGTATTGAACTTTCCGGCACTAAATGTGAATTTAGTTTGACTCTAATACAGAGACTGCACATCGAATGAGAAACAAAAAAAAAATTGTGAGAGGTAGAATTAGTAGTACCGGTGGAAGGAATTTGCATTATGGTACATGGGGCCTTGAGGAACATAATCAGGGTCATGATGGTTAGATATCATACTCCCATTTCTAGCAGCTTCTCTTATTGATGATCTGGATTTTGCCAAAATTGCTTCAAGCCTTTCTAACCTTCTATACATTTTAAGTACCTCTTTAGTTGCATTATCACCATGTTCTCCTCCTTCATTAGATATATCCTTCTCAATCTTTCTTCTCCTTCATTTGATTCATCCCTCTCAATGTCTTCTCCTCCTTCCTTCTATTTACAAGTTAACAAAGCACAATAAGAAAAAAAATAGATGAATTCGATTCGCTGAAGGTTACACAATCACGTTACTTAAAAAAGAAAATAAATCAAAATATTTTTTCAAAGAAAACAAGTTCCTTAAAAATGAAGATAATTACTAAGAAAAACTAGTTCCATAAAATGGTCTTGCAAACTTATTGTCCCCTCTTCACATCCCTTCCCCTCCAAAACACCCACTCCTCCACCTTTTTCCCATCTTATAGTGTTTAACCAAAAAATAAGTAAAAGATTCACTAATTTTTCAAGAAAATATTTACCTTTATACTTAACATGGACAACCATAAAGTAAACACAATCATTAAACGTTAAATATACTAAGGCTGACAATATTGTATATGACATATATCCTCAGTATACACATCACACATGCATAAGAAAGAAAAATACAACAATATATAAAACAAGGGAAAAGTAGGATTTACTTGGGGAGGTTGATGAGGTATTGACTCTTCTTCAACTACCAAATTCTCATGAAATGAATTATTGTTGAAAGGAGAAGTAAAAGATGAAGAAGCCTCATGTTGCTCTTCATAACTACTTAAAGACCTTAAAGAATAAGAGTTAAAGATTCCAATAGACTTCCATTTCCAAACAGAAGAAAATGGCACAAAAGATGAACTACTTTGTTGACCTATTAATGTACAAGCAATAATTGAAAGAAGAACCAAAGGAATGAAAACCAAAAGAGCCAAATTAGATGACAAAAATGAAGGCAATTGCAACTTCTTGAAAGACCACATTTTCCAATTTTTTGCATGCCTACTATACTCTCTTTAAATTTAAATAAATAAAAATAAGAACGTTCTGAGATTCATTACTTCATTTCAACTTATTCTTTGCTGCAAAATTGCATTATTCTTGCATATCATGTGTTTAAAATAAGCTAAAAAGGGCACTTGCTAAGTAGCCAACACTTTTATGGGGATCTTCTCCTCGAAAAGTTCCCTTAAAGTTTAAGCAATGGAAATTTTATGCTTTACTTTTGTCCTTTTTTTGTGTGCAAATAGTTCAATTCCCAAAATCTAATTTTCACCCTTTTATGCTTTTCTGATGTAAATGCTCGAGATAAACTTTTTTTTTTTTAATTTTAATCTTAATACTTTACTCCTCCACTTTTATTTGTCATATTACGCTTTTCGAAAAGTCAATTTGACTTATTTTTAAAATTAAATTTGATTACATTAATTCAATTTTTAATCAAAAAAATTAGATATCCAAAAACTATACAAAATGTATTATAAATTGCAATTTTTTACATATATATATATATATATATATATATATATATATATTCTAAAATACTTGTCAAAGTTTATAGTTTGACTCTAAAAATAAAAAATATGTCAATTAATAATGGAGAGAGAATATAATAATTATTCTTACAAAATTACAAATATCTTAATAAATTCGATATTCAATAAAGATAGATTATATTTTAAGACATAAATAAAAATGATTTATGAATATTCTTCATAATTAATATTTTTTTAAAAGACGTATAAAAGTACAAATAATTTTAGACAGAGATAGAGGGAGTATTAATAAAAAATGAAATGAATACCGCTCTTAATCAATTTCATGTATAAAAGTTATTACCGTTATCTTAAACTTTAAAATTTGAAAAAAATAACTACTTCTCCATCTTAATATTTTTTGTTGACTGTACACACTTTGAATATTTAAACAGTTATTTATTATAATAAACATAATTTTAACAGTAATAAATATTCATACTAACAAATATTATGTAATCAAATTCAATATTATCTAAGATTTTAGGAATATTTAAGAGTGTTAATCTCTACAAGTATATTTTGAAAAGGGTTAAATATTTTTATACTATTGTAAATAGTTTATATATACTTTCTTTGTATTTTGGGGTTATATAATTTCTCCCATTATACTTTAATACATGTATGTCCTTAATTTTAACCGACATATTAGCTTACAAGTCCAAAAAAATCCATTCCCAAAATTTTAATTATCAAAATTCATTTGAAAACCCACTCATTTCCTATTGACCCACCTTCAAAGAAACTCATTTTCTTAAGTCGTATCTTCTTTATCTAGAATTTCAATAGAATCAGGCCTCAACCATCATGAAATATCACTATGAAATACAAGAAAGAAGTGAAAAGTTAATACCATCTAGACTGAATCATCAACTTTCGAAAACCAACACCAACAAGAACATCCCAAAATAAAAATGGAAAACTTTTAGTAACACAAATGATGCAAATACCTTTTAAGGAAAGTTATTTGATTTTGAGTCGATAAGCCTTTCTATTAAAATTAGAGGTATATAATTTATCAAAGTACAAGAGAGGGGTATATATGACCCTAAAGTATAACGAAAGACATATATATACTACATTCATTAATAAGTGTATATTTGACCATTTTTCCAAATATATTTTTAGTAGCAATTACACTATTATCATTAATTAATTGCTGCAAAATATCGTGTAATGTTAACTCAAAATTTCAATCATAAATTTATACAGATCTATAGTATGTTAAAATGAAAATATTTGAATTGCATTGTAGTATCAATCACTATCATTCATAATTTTTATTTTGTTGTAGTATCACTGGTAGGCAGAGTTATAATTAGGAGTTTAGGGGTTTTAAATTTTGAAAAAATCCTTTTGGCCAGAAAAATTTGACCATAATTTGGCCAGAATGACAAAATGATATGTTTACACTATAATCTAATTTACTTTTAAATATTTTTGCCCTTTAACTTAAATATTAAATATATTATTCAATTATGTTTTCAAGACATTGAAATGATTAGTGAGATTAATTATTGACGATTTCATAGTTAAACATGGAAAAGGAGCCAAAAATTCACCAAATAAAACATAATTTAATTTTCCTCCTTTTTACTTATTTTTTTAGTTTTTTTTTTCATTTCATATTTCTTAATGATAAGAAAAATTTCAAAAAGTATAAAAGAGAAGTAAGGTATTAATTATCTATTTTAATTTATAATTTTTAGTCGCGAAAAGATAATTTATATCGAAATTTAAATATTAAAAATTTATATAAAAAATAAAAATATGAAATTGGCCGAGTTGGCTAAAGACTTACTCTTATTTATTCAAAGGAGTTATTGTTACACATCGATTTTCTAGAAAGAATATTAATGATAAAATATATTTTATCCAATTATACTCAAAATTATGTGAGCGAAATATGAAGAAAACTAAAATTACCATCATGTTTCCTCTATTATGTGATTATCTTCATATTTTTCGATAACATATGAATTATATCATACGCAAAAAAGACTCATTAAAATTAAATTTTATTTATCATTTCTATACTAGAGACATATACACTTTTTTTTTTTTTTTTATAAAAACGTTGATGGTGCTTCATTGAAATTTTGTAATAACATAAAAAGGATATATAGAGTTTTTTATGATTTCAAAATACACTTTGATAATTTTTTTTAAAGAAAAACATCTTTATAGTTCTCCGATGATAATAACAACACAAATTTAACATGAACTAGATTTAAGTTTCATCACTTATACATTTTTCTTCATTAGTATTGTTTGTTATTTTATTAAAATATGTTTGCTATTAAATGATATACTAAAATATTAAGTATATATAGTTGTAGTCACAATATTGTTTTTTTTCTTTCATATTAATATTTGTTTTGAACTGATTAATAATTTTTAAAATTAAGTAATTTTATTGCATTTATTATATGAATAAATTTTAAATTATCTATTTAAATAATTATTTAAATTACACTTTATATACTTTTTTATACAATGTAAAATAATTTAATAATAACAATCAAAACTCAAAATACTTTAGAATTGATTGACAACAACACATTAAAGAAAAACTAAAAATCATATGGTTTATAAATATCAATCCTATTTAATAACAACCCAAGATAACTACACATTAACGCTGAAAAATTACATATTTAAAGTTTATGTTTGGTTATTATATTTTAAAAAATTAAACTACATATTTACAAGAACATATTTAAAAATTAAACTACATATTTAAAAAATTTAAATTATATATTTGATTAAAATTCTACATTAAATGAAAATGATTTTTAAAACATATATATCCTAGTTATGTTATACTTTACTTATACACGTTAAAAATATTGTAAATTAATATATACATAAAATACATCTATTTTAAAGTATTATAATTGATAAGTAGATATTGAGTGATCTTTTATTCATGTGTTTTGAAATATCCACTTAATTAATACAATTAGCGTAACTGGATTATTTATTCATTGTTAAAATTAGTGAAATAATTTCACCATTTTCTATATATGTTAATTCTTGTGCGGAATGATTATAATATAAAAAAATAATGTGTTATTCATGACATTATTTTGAATGTTTATCATCACTTATTTTTAAAAATATCAAAATTTCAATAATAATTCTTCTCTCAAAAAATATTCATTATATAGACTTATCTATTTAGTTGATTATATTTAAAGAAGAATTTATTTAATTTTTTAATTACGCTTAATTCCAATATTTTACAATTTTTTTTATTATAAAATAATTACGTATAATCTTTAGTAAATAAGATAGTCATTTGTAGTTATTATTAATGAGATATTTAATTATCTTTTTCAATAAAAAAGTTTATTTTAAGCAAAATATAATTTTTCAAAGGTATACTAAGGTATACTCTGGCACCTTAGGATTCAAATTGAGTTTAGGGGAGGGGTATAAGTAGAACATAATTTGCTATATAATGAAAAAAAATATTAATTTATAAAAATAAAATTACAAAATATTTTTTTAATTTAAGCATACATTTTTTTTAATAACTAAACAATACTTATTTAAAAATAAGTTGGATGAACTACACACACACAAAAAAAAAAATAATTTTCTTGGCAACCAAATAGTTAATGTTTAATAGTTCAAGAAGTTTGGGAATTAGAAAAAAGTTAATTTTGTTTGGAGGGAAAAATATTGAGAAAATAAATGTAAAACTTAAAATAAGGATAGTTTAGTCCTTTTTTTGCTAGTCATTTAGCATTACTCTTAATTTTTTAGACATAAGAAAAAGATATTGCAAACTGTGAGGTTAAGGAGTCAGAGGGCTGAATTTTAGGACATCATACTGAGTAAAATTTACTTTATATTGGAGTTTGAATTTACAATAATACTGGTGTGAAAGACAATTACACTATTCCTTTTCTATCATTGAATTATTAATCAATTTTGGTATTAATCAATTTTGGTAGAAGGTTCACAAGTTACTATAAATATATATTAATTTAATTTTCTAATAGAAAATAGGATCTTGGGTTCGTTCAAATCTAGAAATCTATATCTAACTTCGCCTCTAATTAGTGTCAATCAATTTTTTTTATTTTTTTTTAAACTTTAGATTATTGTTAAAGTAAAACTTTATTCACGTATTCAAAATGCAACATGCAACGTATCCATTCATTTAAGATATATAGTCAAAATTGTACAAATTGGGCTATTCAAGAGGCCAAACCGCCATCCAAGTTTTGATAATATTCATGATGATATAGCAAAACCCAAAAATTATAAGCTGTAATATTTTGACGGAAAAAAAAATAGTTAGACTTTATTATTACGCATATTTTTTATTAAGTGAATGTTTGAATTTTTTTTTGGGATAATATTTGGGATTTTTTTCGAAGTTTTACTCTTATTTATTTTTCTTGTGATTTATGGTATTACGTCTATCTCTTTTATTTTGATTTGTTTGTAACCATTCTTTAAATATATATAAAATTAATATAAATTAATTATAATTTAAAACAACTTTATCCCTCTTTATATTAATTTCTTCACATTAATCCATGTTACATTAAAAATAACTTATTTAATAATTTTTTTAAAAAATAAATCAATGTGAAGAAATATGAACATTTGTTTGGTAAATAAGTCGTGTTTTAATAATATGCATTAATATGGAGAAATTAAAATAATGAATGACATATTTGTCAAGTTATAATTGATATATTTTTATTATAAATAAGTTAAAACAATAGTACAAAGAAGTTAAAATAAGGGAGGTAAACTAAATATCGTAAACTACAGGGGAGGTGAGTGTTATCGAGGAAACCAGAAGGGAACTCTATGAAATTATCCCTTTTTTATTGTACAAAATAATTGAATTGTTTAAAATTTTAAATGATAAATAATTGAAATTTTTTTCACATTTTTCCTTTCATTTTTTTCATTTTTATATTCTCTAGAAATAAACTATACTACTTACAAGATTATTTTTGATTTCACAAAGGCCAATAATAAAAATTTAAATTTAAATTATGTCCTTAAATATTTACTTAATATATATATATTGTCTCACAGATTCAGGTAATATGAAAATAGAGGGAGTACTACTGTCACGACCCAAATCGAGCCGCGAGTGGCACCCACCCACACTTATCCTACTATGTGAGCGAACCAACCAATCTAAACCCCAACATTTCAATATAATATCAACAGAAAGTAATGCGGAAGACTTAAACTCATTAATAAAAATCAATTCAATAACTTCTAAAATTTATCAATTACTATCCCCAAAATCTGGAAGTCATCATCACAAGAACATCTATCCTCAAATTACTAAATCTAAGAGTGTCTAGGAATCTAGAATAAATAAAAAGCTAGTCCATGCCGGAAACTTCAAGGCATCAAGACATGAGGAAGAAGATCCAGTCCAAGCTAGAAGCATTAGCTCACCCTAAAATCCGGTGTAATGAAGACTGGCTAGAGTTGCGGTTGAGCTGAAGACGACGGTACGTTTGCTGCACTCCACAAATAACAAAGAAAGGAACATACAAGTAGGGGTCAGTACAAAACACAAGTACTGAGTAGGTATCATCGGCCAACTCAGAATAGAAAACAATATATATCAGATAATATCATAAAAACCAACTACAATACTCAAAAAATAGCAACATCAAGTACCATAATCATTAATACGTACGCCATGTACACCCATGAGGGCTCAAGCCTCAATACCATACTCGTTTGGGAATTAGGTTCATTAAATTGAGTATATTAACATATTTCAAGATTCATTATCTTTATTCCTCTCGTGTTGGTACGTGACACTCCGCTCCATATACTATCCTAGTGTCGGAACGTGACACTCCGATCCTCATCATACTATCCTGGTGTCGGAACGTGACACTCCGATCCATATTCTATCCTGCTGCCGGAACGTGACACCCGATCCATATACTATCCTGGTGTCGGAACGTGACACTCCGATCCTCATATACTATCCTGGTACCGAACGTGGCACCCGATCCATATACTATCCTGGTGTCGAAACGTGACACTCCGATCCTCATATACTATCCTGGTAATGAAACGTGGCACCCGATCCATATATACTATCCTGGTACCGGAACGTGGCACCCGATCCTCTATTACTATCCTGGTGTCGGAACGTGACACTCCGATCCTCATATTCTATCCTGGTACCGGAACGTGACACCCGATCCCCTAATCTCACTACTTCCGTTCATCAAGCCTTCTTTTATACCAAGGCGTCATCATTAACAAAGTAGATTAGGGTTTTTCAAGATTTAGGATTCAATAGCTTCATCATGCTTATTTTATCACAATTATATAATCACATTCATGCAAGCATACACTTAAGCATATAGAAGGGTTTACAATACTACCAATACATATCATTCGCTATTAAGAGTTTACTACGAATAGCATAAACCATAACCTACCTCCACCGAAGATTCGTGATCAAGCAAGCAATTTCCCAAAGCTTTGTTTCCTCTTCGTTTCCCTCTTTCTCGATCGTTCTCTGTCCCTCTCCTTGTTCTTTCTATTTTTCTTATTCAAACCCTCTTTCTTTTACCCTAATTAGCATATAATTAAGTATAAAAGATGATGAATTAACCCATTAATTAATTCAAGGTTATCTCCTTTAACCCCCAAGTAGTTAAATCATTAACATTAACCCACTAAATTTATAATTATAGATTAAAACATTTACCAGAAATCAGACCCAGCCTGGGATTACGCAGCCTGTGACGGCCCGTCGTGCCTACGACGGTCCGTCCTGCTGCTTCCGTCACAGAGTTCAGAGACTTAATTTCTGTGGAAGATGTGTGACGGTCCGTCGTGCCCACGACGGTCCGTCCTGCCATTCCATTACGAAGTTCAGAGAGTCGATTTCAGTTCCCAAATTTCAGAATTCTAAGTGTTTTGGAACGAGACCCCCTCGATGGTCGGTCGTGCCCATGACGGTCCGTCGTGGGATCCGTCGTCTCAGCCTATTTTTCCAGAAATAAAATCTGCTTCTCAAAACGACTAAAGAGGTCGTTACAATCGATACCAATTTACCCATCGTTCGTCCTCGAACGATCACAAGAAAAGAAACAAGGGCGAAAACGAGTACCTGAATCTGTAAACAGATGTGGGTATTTTTCTTGCATATTAGCCTCCTTCTCCCAAGTAGACTCTTCAACCGGCCGATTCTTACATTGAACCTTGATGGATGCAATCTCCCTCGACCTCAACTTGCGGACTTCTCTATCTAAAATAGCAACAGGTTCCTCCTCATAAGACAAATTTTCATCAAGCAGAACCGAATCCCAACGAATGATGTAGTTTCCATCCCCATGGTATCTTTTCAACATAGACACATGAAATACCGGATGCACTCCTGACAGCCCTGGAGGCAAGGCTAATTCATAAGCCACCTCCCCTACTCGCTTAAGTACTTCAAAGGGACCAATATACCTTGGTCTAAGCTTTCCTCGCTTACCAAACCGCATCACCCCTTTCATGGGCGAAACCTTCAACAAGACTTGTTCACCCTCCATGAACTCCAAGTCTCTAACCTTTCGATCTGCATATTCTTTTTGCCTACTTTGAGCCGCTAGAAGCTTTTCTTGAATGCATTTCACTTTATCTAACGATTCCCTCAAAAGGTCAGTACCCCAAGGTCTAACCTCAAATGCATCAAACCAACCAATGGGAGCCTACATCTCCTCCCATACAGTGCTTCAAATGGGGCCATACCAATGCTTGAGTGATAGCTATTATTGTATGAGAATTCTGCTAAGGGTAAGAAGTTATCCCAATGACCACCAAATTCTATCACACATGCACGAAGCATATCCTCCAACACTTGAATCGTTCGCTCAGACTGACCATCGGTCTGAGGATGGAATGCGGTACTTAGATCCAACCTAGTAACCAATTCCGCAGGCAATGTTTTCCAAAACATAGAAGTAAACTGCGTACCTCTATCTGATATGTTGGGGAGTGGAACCTCATGCAACCGAACAACTTCCGAGATGTAAAGTTTGGCTAACTTCTCTGCATTGTAAGTCACGTTGACCGGAATGAAGTGAGCAGACTTAGTTAACCTATCAACAATCACCCAAATGGAGTCATACTTACCCATTTTCTTTGGAAGACCAACCACAAAGTCCATTGCAATTCTTTCCCACTTCCATTCAGGAATGGGCATTCTCCGAAGGGTCCCTCCAGGCCTCTGGTGTTCATATTTCACTTGCTGACAGTTTGGACATTTGGCAATAAAATCAACAATATCACGCTCCATTCTACTCCACCAAAAGTGTTGCTTTAGGTCACGATACATCTTGGTTGCACCAGGATGTATAGAAAACCTTGAACTATGAGCCTCTGTCAGAATAGTGTTGATCAAATCATCGACGCGGGGTACACATGCCCTTCCCTTAATTCTCAAAACACCTTCCTTATCGATTTGTGCTTCCTTAGCCTCTCCTCGCAACACTTTATCTCGGATCCGGATCAATTTCTCATCATTAAACTGCTTTCCCTTAATCTTGTCAAGGAAGGAAGATCTTGCCTCCACACAAGCCAAAAATCCTCCCCTCTCATTTACTTCCAACCTCATAAGGTCATTGGCCAGAATCTGAACCTCTCTAGCCAATGGGCGTCTAGAAACCTGTAAGTGAGCTAGGCTTCCAATGATTCCTGCCTTTCTACTTAAAGCATCTGCAGTAGTCCTTCAGTAGTTCCATCCATCTCCTCTGTCTCAAATTCAAATCTTTCTGAGTAAAGACATACTATAGGCTACGATGATCCGTATAGAATTCACACTTAACCCCATATAAATAGTGTCTCCATTGCTTTAATGCAAATACTACCGCGGCCAACTCCAAATTATGGGTCGGGTAATTGTGTTCGTGCACCTTTAATTGCCTTGAAGCATAAGCAATTACATTCTTCTCTTGCATTAGCACTGCACCCAAACTCGAATAGGATGCATCACAATAGACAATGAAATTCTTACCTTCCACTGGCAGGGTAAGGATTGGTGCAGTAGTCAACAAGGTCTTGAGCTTCTGAAAGCTTTCCTCACATTCATCCGACCATACAAATGGAACATTCTGCTTAGTCAAGCTTGTCAATTGGGAAGCAATAGAAGAGAACCCCTTGACAAATCGGCGGTAGTAGCTAGCTAAACCAACAAAGCTCCTTACTTCTGACACATTAGTAGGTCTCTCCCAATTCTTCACTGCTTCAATCTTAGATGGATCCACCATCACTCCATCCTTAGAAACCACATGCCCCAAGAAGGACACTGCATCTATCCAAAACTCACACTTGGAGAATTTGGCATAAAACTTTTTCTCCCTCAACATTTCCAATACAATTCTCAAGTGCTCCTCATGTTCCTTCTTGCTCTTTGAGTATACCAATATATCATCAATGAATACAATGACAAAGAGATCCAGATATGGCTTAAAAATTCCATTCATCAAGCTCATGAAAGCAGCAGGGGCATTCGTAAGCCCAAAAGACATTACTAAGAACTCATAATGCCCATACTTGGTCCGAAAGGCAGTCTTGGGCACATCCGTTGCCCGTATTTTCAATTGATGATAACCAGATCTCAAATCGATTTTTGAGAAGGTACAAGCACCTTGTAACTGATCGAACAAATCATCAATGCGGGGAAGAGGATACTTGTTCTTAACAGTTACCTTATTCAGTTGTCTGTAGCCTATGCACATCCGAAAACTCCCATCCTTTTTCTTCACAAACAAAACGGGAGCACCCCAAGGAGATGCACTTGGTCTAATAAAGCCTTTGCTTAACAACTCTTGAAGTTGTGCCTTTAACTCTCTTAACTCCGCGGGAGCCATTCTATAAGGGAGTATAGAAATGGGGCGAGTACCCGGTTCCAGATCAATGCAGAAGTCAATATCTCTATCCGGTGTCATACCAGGAAGATCTGCAGGGAACACATCTAGAAACTCACGGACTATCGAAACCGACTCAATTGAAGGTACTTAGGTAGTGTCATCCCTGAGATGTGCCAAGAAAGCTAAACACCCTTTACTAACCATTCTCTTAGCACGAAGAAAGGAAATGATACGAACCGGAGTGGAGGAAATGATACGAACCGGAGTGGAAGTGTAGTCGCCCTCCCACACTAACGGATCTGTCCCAGGCTTGGCCAACGTTACAGTTTTTGCATTACAGTCTAAGATTGCAAAATTTGGAGAAAGCCAAGTCATACCCAGAATTACATCGAAGTCAACCAAGTCTACATACGTGTTGCTCCCCACAAAAGTCACCAGACAAGACCTATATACCCTTTCAACTATCACAGACTCACCAACCGGAGTAGACACACGAATAGGCACGTCAAGTAATTCACAAGGTAAATTAAGACCAATAGCAAATGAGGAAGATACATATGAAAATGTGGAGCCAGGATCAAATAATACAGAAGCCATGAAATCACAAACCAAAAGATTACCTGTGATAACAACATCGGATGTCTCCGCTTCAGATCTCCCAGGGAAAGCGTAACAATGGGCCCTATCACCGGTCTGCCCGTTGCCCCTACCATGTTGTGCTGTAGTGGCCCCAGTTTTCCCGTCACCCCGGCCGTTTTGGTGACCACCATTACCTCGACCACCACGCCCTCTAGAATGACGGCCTCTTCCATGACCACCTCTACCTCTGACTATGGGAGGTCTGTAATTCTGTCTTGGACGATACCTCTTAATGTGTCCAGTCTCCCCACATCCATAACATTCTCTGGATTCAAGCGTCGGTCTCTGTGAAAATGACGAAGTCTGGGAATAACCTCCAACCTCAGAGAAATGTTGACCGGTCTGAGGTGGATCCCCAACTACAGTCTGTAGTGAGGACTGAATTGGTCGGACTGAGTAACCTCCTGAACCCTGTCCTCTAGAGTAAGAGCCATTAAACTCACCTCCCTTACGAAACCTTTTTGATGTCGATGCCATGGTGAAGTCATCTGGCTTCACTCCCTCCACCTCTATCACGAAGTCTACCACTTCCTGAAAGGATTTCGCTGTAGCCGCTACCTGTAAGGCTGAAATCTGCAACTCTGACCTCAACCCCTTCACAAAACGGTGAATCTGCTCTTGTGGACTGAAACAAAGCTGGGTGGCATATCTGGATAGTGCACGAAACCTAGCCTCATAAGCAGTATCCGACATCCTGCCTTGCTCTAGGCTTAGAAACTCATCTCACCTCCTATCCCTCAAAGTGCGGGGTATATACTTCTCCATAAACAAGCTAGTAAATGATGCCCAAGTCATAGGCGGTGCCTCTGTTGGTTGACACTCAACATGTGACCGCCACCACATTTTGGCGTTCCCTTGAAACTGATATGTCACAAACTCAACACCAAATCGTTCTACTATACCCATCTTGTGTAGTAGCTCATGACAGTCAACCAGAAAATCGTAGGCATCCTCAGATTCAGCACCCTTGAAGACTGGAGGTTTCAATTTCAAGAACTTACTGAAAAGTTCATGTTGATCGCTTGTCATTATAGGCCCTGTAGTCAAACGAGGAAACATGCCTATTCCCAATGAGGCATCCATGCGGGGAGCCTCAACAGCGGCCTGTCGTACTTCCGGAACCAGAGGTGCTGGTGCAGAAAACACTGGAGGTGTCTGGCCTTGATCAGATAACCCGCTAAGATAAGCAAGAACCTGATTGATCATCTCTGGGGTAGGTTGGGGTGGCAATTCCTCATTCTGCACTTGCTCATCTTCCCCTTCCTCACCCTCTCTTACTACTTCCTCAGTCGGTGGATGAGTCACTGCCCTGGTACCAGATGGACTAGGTGCTTGTCCTCTTCCTCTAGAGGACGTCCTCCCACGACCTCTTCCACGGCCTCTTGCCACTACTCCTCTTCGAGCTACAGCCCCAGTGGTTGGCTCAGACGCTTCTTGTCTTGCCGGTGTAAGTGTTGGCGCAGTCGTTGCTCTAGTTCTAACCATCTGCGAAATAGAGTGAAGATGGTCAGATACCACTTTGTATCACCTAGATACCAATTGGACCCAAGTAATAGCACGAAAGAAAGAATGAAAGAATGGAATTTTCCTAAAGTCTTATAGCCTCTCAAAGAAAAGTAAAGGCGTCCCCCTACCGTTCCTTAAGACTCTACTAGACTCGTTCTTGTGTGATGAGACCAACGAACCAAATGCTTTGATACCAAGTTTGTCACGACCCAAATCGAGCCGCGAGTGGCACCCACACTTATCCTACTATGTGAGCGAACCAACCAATCTAAACCCCAACATTTCAATATAATATCAACAGAAATTAATGCGGAAGACTTAAACTCATTAATAAAAATCAATTCAATAACTTCTAAAATTTATCAATTACTATCCCCAAAATCTGGAAGTCATCATCACAAGAACATCTATCTTCAAATTACTAAATCTAAGAGTGTCTAGGAAGCTAGAATAAATAAAAAGCTAGTCCATGCCGGAAACTTCAAGGCATCAAGACATGAGGAAGAAGATCTAGTCCAAGCTAGAAGCATTAGCTCACCCTGAAATTCGGTGCAATGAAGACTGGCTAGAGTTGCGTTGAGTTGAAGACGACGGTACGTTTGCTGCACTCCACAAATAACAAAGAAAGGACATACAAGTAGGGGTCAGTACATAACACAAGTACTGAGTAGGTATCATCGGCCAACTCAGAATAGAAAACAATATGTATCAGATAATATCATAAAAACCAACTACAATACTCAAAAGATAGCAACATCAAGTACCATAATCATTAATACGTACGCCAAGTACACCCATCAGGGCTCAAGCCTCAATACCATACTCATTTGGGAATTAGGTTCATTAAATTAAGTATATTAACATATTTCAAGATTCATTATCTTTATTCCTCTCGTGTCGGTACGTGACACTCCGCTCCATATACTATCCTGGTGTCGGAACGTGACACTCCGATCCTCATCATACTATCCTGGTGTCGGAACGTGACACTCTGATCCATATTCTATCCTGATGCCGGAACGTGACACCCGATCCATATACTATCCTGGTGTCGGAACGTGACACTCCGATCCTCATATACTATCCTGGTACCGGAACGTGGCACCCGATCAATATACTATCCTGGTGTCGGAACGTGACACTCCGATCCTCATATACTATCCTGGTACCGAAACGTGGCACCCGATCCATATATACTATCCTGGTACCGGAACGTGGCACCCGATCCTCTATTACTATCCTGGTGTCGTAACGTGACACTCCAATCCTCATATACTATCTTGGTACCGGAACGTGACACCCGATCCCCTAATCTCACTACTTCCGTTCATCAAGCCTTCTTTTATACCAAGGCATCATCATTAACAAAGTAGATTAGGGTTTTTCAAGATTTAGGATTCAATAGCTTCATCATGCTTATTTTATCACAATTATATAATCACATTCATGCAAGCATACAATTAAGCATATAGAAGGGTTTACAATACTACCAATACATATCATTCGCTATTAAGAGTTTACTATGAATATCATAAACCATAACCTACCTCCACCGAAGATTCGTGATCAAGCAAGCAATTTCCCAAAGCTTTGTTTCCTCTTCGTTTCCCTCTTTCTCGATCGTTCTCTGTCCCTCTCCTTGTTCTTTCTATTTTTCTTATTCAAACACTCTTTCTTTTACCATAATTAGCATATAATTAAGTATAAAAGATGATGAATTAACCCAATATAATTAATTCAAGGTTATCTCCTTTAACCCCCAAGTAGTTAAATCATTAACATTAACCCACTAAATTTATAATTATAGCAGGAATAGTCCAAAACGCCCCTTAAAACATTTACCAGAAATCCGACCCAGCCTGGGATTACGCAGCCTGTGACGGCCCGTCGTGCCTACGACGGTCCGTCCTGCTGCTTCCGTCACAGAGTTCAGAGACTTAATTTCTGTGGAAGATGTGTGACGGTCCGTCGTGCCCACGACGGTCCGTCCTGCCATTCCGTTACGAAGTTCAGAGAGTCGATTTCAGTTCCCAAATTTCAGAATTCTAAGTGTTTCGGAACGAGACCCCCTCGATGGTCCGTCGTGCCCATGACGGTCCGTCGTGGGATCCGTCGTCTCAGCCAGTTTTTCCAGAAATAAAATCTGCTGCTCAAAACGACTAAACAGGTCGTTACAACTACTCTACTCTCCAAAAAATTATTCTAGAATAATTGTATTCTACGAATTCAAATTAAAGTTGATAATTATTTTTTAACTAGGGAGTGAACATGATGCAGTATTGAAAAGTTTGTTCGATAATTTTGATTTGGGTTTCTAAAAATACTAGATCATTATCATAAAAAATCAATTTGATGTGATTTGATATTTGAAAGTTTGCTTTCGATATTTGCGATATGGTAATTGGTAAATGGGTCATCATAGTTTGATCAACTTCGATTTACATATATTCATATAACAAGGAAACTTGACTTTGACTTTTCAAAAAAACATTTCAATTATATCATACTAATAGCAACATATGTAAAAATATTCAAATAAAGCACAAATAATTATCGTATATATATATATATATATATATATACACGTTCTATATGTAATTCTATAGTTTGGCACTGTATTCGATAATTTTCTTATGAATACCAAACAACATATACCAAATACCAAGTTTTTAAATATACATCCCAAGTATAATATCAAATATTATTCACAGTGTTTAAAATTTTAATTATGATATGACATTTCTGCGCACATCTTAGAAAAGATTTTAGCACCTTTATATCTATCATACCATGCCCATTTCAATTTTTAACTATATCTCTTGAGTCAAATAAATAATTTTAAGAAAATATTATTCAATATATTTTTTTGAAAAGATCTAATTTAACAAAGTATAAATTAAACTTTTTCATATGGATGTACAGGAATAATTAGTAATATAGTGGAAAGACATGAGTTGGCGTAGATTGCCTCTACATTGCAGTTTAAAAAGTTCAGTTACCGTAACGTATATTAAATCAACAATAAATATTTGACAGCTATTTAACTTTGTTAGTTTGTTATATAAAATTAGTATACCTTGTTATAAAAGTGACTCATATATATCCTTACTTATATATAAATAATTCACATATACTTTCTTCCTCCTACGAAAATAAAAAAAATGAATTTTATTTTTTTAAAAAATATAATCCCATACGAGTGTATTTAATCCTCCTCAAATATAATTTTTTTGACTTTTTTTTTGTTTCAATTACTAATTTATATTTATTATTTTGATGTCAAATTTATTTATGTTTTACTAATATTCTTGTAAAACATATTATAGATGACAAAATTTTTTCTTTAAATACAGAAATTAAATCACAATATAGACAAAAATAATAGCTTTAAATTATAATATGACCACAAAAAATAGTTTTAGTTTTTTTCACATTACACTAAGGAATGAAAGAAAAAATAAAACAAGAATAAAAAACTCAAATAATTATAATTAAAGAAGTCAAAAATAATATATGTATGAAAAAGATTAACATATACCTTGAACTTTGCTAGAAGAATAATATATTGTAACACTCTGAAAAGTTAAGGCCTAATCTAGAGCCTAACACAAATGTCTAGAGGTTTAATACTATTTTAAAACCTAAAATAATGTTTATAAGTCATCCAAGAAGTTTTAGAGACAAGACGCCAACGAACGTCCAGAAACTACCTAAATTGAACTAGTTGACGTTGTTATGTTTGGTGAAGGTTTGAGAGGGTCAAATGAAGTATAAAACTTGTAAAAGACTTTAGATAGGTAAAATGTAGTATAGAGGGTCTAAACGTTCAATGACTCCCCAAGGACCACCTGAAGGGTCCTTGAGGAGGACCCCAACATGGGTAGGCATACTGCCAAAATAGTTTTGCGGCAGCCTAGATTTGGCAACCACTGCGCGACGCGAAGCTGCCACGCAGCTTGGCAAATATTTCCTCGCGACGTGTGCACTCCATGAGGCTCACTGCCTTAATCGGAATTTCAAAAATAAAATCAGAAATCAGCCTCGTGACGCGGAGCCACTTTCCAGATTCATTGAAATTGCATTTTAAGCATTTTGACTTCACAAAATGACCCAATTAAGCGAGGGTGCTTTGGTTAATTTAGGGGATGATTATATATAGCCTAAGGGTCAGTTTTAAGTCAATTTTCACTCACCTAAACCCAATCCCCAAAACAAACCCAAAAGCTCTCATCTGTCTCTACTTTCTGTCTCTCAAATTCCTCCATTAAAGAAGTAACAAAACTTGAAGAAGAAGACCAATTTCTCTAGGATTTCACTTCAATTTTGTGGATTAATCTTCATTAAGGTATGGGTTCTTCACTCTTGGGATTCCTTTCCCCAAGAGGTCCTTTCAAAGTTGATTTCTAAATCACCCAATTCCAAGAGTTTTCTATTCTAATGGGTTTTCTTCTAAACTTCAAATTGATGATAAATTGTGATTGCCTATGACTAATTAAGAAATTGTGATTGCCTATGACTAATTAAGTGTAGATTGTTGGTTAATTGATGAAATTTCATATAGATCATGTCCCTTTTCCCAAATTCTCCAAATCTTGGATCTTACTTATAAATTGATGGGAATTGATGAATCTAGTGATTGTTAAACTTGTTTTTATCTATTCTAGTTCATCTATGGACTACCTAGGATAATAATTGTTGGGATTGTATGTATTTATTGAAGATTTCATGATGAACCTATTTCTCCTAAGCCTAGGTTATGAACATAAGTTAATGGGGATAGTGATGATCCAATTGATCTAGTTATCGTATTATTTACTATTGAATGATGTTACTATACCTATTATTGGATGAAATTGGTTGGTTGATGGTAAACCCATGATGATGGCTTTTGAAGGAGATTTGGTAAGTCTTCATGATCTTAATCTTTACTTCAATTATGATCGCTTGTGATTGATGATGTAGTTCAATTGAAGTATGTCTTGTGAATGGCCTAAGTAGGTGTTGGTATGATGTTGAATTGAAATGTCTAGACTATGTGATTGTGAAATCATGCTGAAGATGAAATGGTATAAGGTTGGTTATGAAGTACCTATTAGCCTTATTATCACATGATGATGACAAAATGCTAATCTCACATATGAGGGTAGCCATGAAAGGATGTTCTCATGCAATTTCTATTGATCTAATGACTATGACTAATTCTCTCATGCAATTTCTATTGATCTAATGACTATGACAATACAAGGAGCTATTATCATATGACCTAAACTAAGCTATGATGATTAATAAAGTCTTAAAGACATTTCAAAAGGGACTCTAGCTTAGCACCGAGTGAACTTGTAGATAAGGGGTGATGTCTTTCCAAGGAGGGTGTAATGACCTGTTTAGTCGTTTCGAGCAGTAGAATTACTTTTGATAATAACTGACTGTGTCGACGGATCACACGACGGATCGTCGAGGATCTCCATCCCAAAACACTTAAACTCTGAAAGTTGGGTACGGGGTTCAACTCTCTGAACTTCGCGACGGAATTGCAGCACGGACCGTCGTAGATACGACGGACCGTCACAAAACCCTTTACTGAATTTGACTCTCTGAACTCTGTGACGACCCTACAGGACGGACCGTCGCAGGCACGACGGGCCGTCACGAGTTGCGTAACCTCGACTGGGTCGAATTTCTGCTAAAAGTTTTAAGGGGTATTTTGGACTATTCATGACAAACTTTATGAAATTAGTGGGGTAAGTTTAATAACTTAGTTACTTGGGGGTTAAAGAGGATAATAAGGAAATAAATAATGGGCTACTTTCATCATAATGAATTATATGATAATTAGGGTAAAAGAGAAGGAATCTGGAGAAGAAAAAAAATAAAAAGAGGAGAGGGGTTGCTTGCTTGATCACGATTGTGATGATAACGAAGAGGACAACAAAGGTATTGGGGAAGTAGCTTGCTTGATCACGATTCTTCGGTGGAGGTAGGTTATGGTTTATGCTATCTCATAGTAAACTCTAAATAACGATTGATATGTATTGGGTGGTATTGTAAAGTCTTCTATATGCTTAATTGTGTGGTTGCATGATGTGATTATGTAATTGTGATGGATTAGAATGATGAGGCTGTTGAATCTTAAACCTTAGAATCTCTCTATTAATGATGATGCCTTGACATAAAGGAAGGCTTGATGAGCTAAAGTAATGAGATAAGCGGATCGGGTGTCACGAATCGACACGTAGAATTAGGGGATCGGGTGTCACGAACCGACACATAGAATTAGGGGATCAGGTGTCACGAACCGACACGTAGAATTAGGGGATCGGGTGTCACGAACCGACACGTAGTATTAGGGGATCGGAGTGTCACGTTCCGACATGTAGTAGTAGGGGATCGGAGTGTCACGTTCCGACACAAGAAGAATAAAGAGAATGAATCTTGAGGGGATCGGAGTGTCACGTTCCGAAACAAGAAGAATAAAGAGAATGAATCTTGAATTATGTTAATATACTCAAATTTAAAGAAAACATTTCCCAAATGAGTATGGTGTGGAGGCTTGAGTCCTCATAGGTGTGCTTAGTGTTGTGGCCAATGGTTATTGTACTTGTTGTTGTCACCTGTTGAGTATGGTAGTCGATTTTATATTATTATTCGATATATATTGCTTTCTATTTTGAGTTGGCCGATGATACCTACTCAGTACGTGTTCCTTGTACTTACCCCTACTTGTATTTTTATCTTTGTTATTTGTGGAGTGCAGCAAACGTGCCATCGACTTCGACTCGTCCACAACTCTAGCCAGTCTTCAGCATATCAAATTTCAGGGTGAGCTATTATTCCTAGCTCGGACTGGATTTTCTCCTTCACGTCTTGATGTCTTGAAGTTCGGACATGGACCATTTCTTTTACTTATGTTAGCTTCTTAAATACTCTTAGATTTAGAATTTTTGAGGATAGATGTTCTTGGTGTGATGACTTCCAGATTTTGGGGATAATAGTTGATAAATTGAAGAAGTTATTTAATTGATTCGTTAATGAGTTTTAAGTCTTCCACATTATATTTTGTTCATTATGGTTGAAATATCGGTGAATGTTGGGGTTTAGAATTGTTGGTTCGCTCAAATAGTAGGATAAGTGTGGGTACCACTCGCGGCTCGTTTTGGGTCGTGACAGAGGGAAAGTAGGATTCACTATAGTCCCCACATGGTGGATAACCTCATAGTCCAAAACGGGCATAGAGTGATATTTCCATAACAACCCCCAAGCTCCATAAACTATGTTTCCACCATAGGAACACTAGCTAGTGGATCCACCTAGATGCTATTTTAATGTTTGGTACTACTTTGGCCGGTAGACCACCTTCCATCGGTGTAAGGTTTTACAACACCGAATTCCTCACATAACTCTTGTGGTCTATGTCGATTAAGACAAGTGTTCCCGAAAGTAAAATGAAGTAATGGAGTAAACATTAACTAGGGTGACTTGAGAGGTTTGACTTAGCTTAGATATACCTATGCCTTGCACTAGTTTGCCTTGAGGGATGCCTTAGGAGGTGGTTCTTATGTTCTTATGATCTTATAATGTGACTATTATGTATATGTTGACTTCACATGTTATTGATTCTATATGATGTTAGTTTCCGCTATGAACATGCTATTGGTCTATATTGATAAATATTGATGATAACTACTCTTGATGCTATGTTATGTAGAGTTAGACATTACTTGTGACCCTTTGCTTGGTTTACTTAATTGAGTAAGGTTGTGGGGCTTTGATTGGTCATTGCACTTGTAGGCTAAAGGGTGGGTTATGAGTTAGGGTATTGCTTATGTGATGAAGTTATGAATTCTATACATGTTTACTTGACTATTACTTATTGAGGCTGTCTTGTGTTGTGCATGGGTTTGACTTATGGATTTATGTAATTGTTGGTCTATATGGGTTCATGATTGTGCATAAGGCTTTTCAAAGTACTTTAGCATGGTTTTGAACTAATGTCCTCTTTAGCATGATTTCAAATGTTTATGTGCATATAGTCATACTTAGTAGAAGTGTGCACTAACCCATCTTGTATGTGTACAACAAAATATAGGTTCCGAACGTTGATCTTTTAGGGGGCCATTGAAGAAGGCTTGGAATCCTATTCTCCAAGTTCGGTCGGTTCTCACTTTCCGAGGACGATGCCACTATCTTGCTATTGAATATTGTTTAGTCTTAAAGACAATTTAGTTCATTCTCTTCCCTTTGTTAAATTTGTATATGCCTATGAGGCCCTAATTGTAATGAAGTATGGGTTGAACCCAAGATGTTGTATTCGACTTAGATGGTTTAATAAGAGACTTATTATAGACTTCTTATAAATCTATATTGCTATATTATGTATGTGAAATAAAAGTAGACGCCTATGTATTGCTTCCTATACGAGGAGTCTATGTATACTCGCTAATTATTTATTATGTGTAAGTGAGAGCTCTAAGAAAACCTCAAAGTAGAAGTAGTTAAAATTTTTGAAACTTTCCGCTAATTTAACCTATGAAATGTAATGAAAAATTCTAAGAGGTTAGTCTTAGTCCTCTTCGAGGACGCCGCCGCCGCTGCTTACGTCTAGGGGGTGCTCCCCAAGATGTGACAAACTTGGTATCAGAGCATGAGGTTGATATGTCTCATTAAACCACGTCTATATAGGTTCTAATTCATAAATGTGAAGCGCGCCACACTTATGAATGAGAAGCTATATGATGCTCAAGAAATTCTCATTTTCTTGGAAATCCAATGTCGTGCCTCTTGAATATACTTTATGTGTGCTTTCACCTAAACCTTGTATTGTGGTTACAAGTATGAATACTCGAATGACATCAGCATAAATGCTTGATGAAGAGATTGCTAATGCGGGAGTTCCTCCTTGTGGTAATCAATATCCTCTCTAGAAGAAGTTGCTAATGATGATCAAGCTCCATCAAATCCTCCGACTTTGTCTGATGGTGACATAAGGTCAACCTGTCTCCAAATGTCCCAAGCCATTACTACTCAAGCTCAAGCCATAACGGTCCAAGCTAACCGGAAGGTGGTACCCCGAGGAAACCAACATGTTAGCACCATGGCCGCCCGCTTGAGGGATTTCACAAGGATGAATCCCCCTACTTTCAAAGGGTCCAAAGTGGAGGAATACCCCCAAGAGTTCATTGATGAAGTCTACAAAATCCTCTATGCTATGGGGTTGACTACTAGTGAAAAATCCGAGTTAGCCACCTACCAACTCAAGGACGTGGCCCAAAGTTGGTACATCCAATAGAGAGACAATAGGCCTTTGAGGGGTGGTCCGGTGACATAGGAGATATTCGAGAAGGTTTTTCTTGATAGGTTCTTTCCAAGAGAAATTAGGGAAGATAAGGTGGAAGAATTTATAAACCTCCGTTAAGGAGGTATGAGTGTGCTCGACTACTCTTTGAAATTTACTAAGTTGTCGAAATATGCTCCTTTTTTAGTTTCCAACCCGAGGGATAAGATAAGACGCTTTGTGATGGAGAGTATCCGATGGCTTGAAAGAAGAATTTCATTCGGATGTTACATGATAATATGAATATTTCTCGTCTTATGGTTCATGATCAACAAGAGGAGGAGGCTAGGGTTAAGAGGAAGAGTATAGATGCGAATATGGCAAAATCATTTGATGATGGTTTTTCAAAGGGTAGACTTGATATCCAAGACAAGATTAGGTTCAAAAAGAGGTTTTCTAATAAAGATCCTTCCAAATTTCCCAAGGCTCGTGATGATAGGGTGTCTAACCCTAAGTCTCAAAAAAAGAAAGAGGTACTAGTTCACCAAATAAGAAGCCAACTTGTGGAGAGTGTGGCAAGAAACATTATGGTGATTGCCTCATTGGGACTGTCAATTGTTTTAGTTGTGGTAAGTGTAGACACAAGGTAAAGGATTGCCCAAACTTGAAGGGTCAAAAACAAAGGTAGTGAGCAAGCTCAAGCTAGTGATTCTATTGTGGATCCTTCAAAGAAGAATCACTGTTATGCACTTTGCTCTAGTGGTGAACAAGAGAGTTCTCCCAACGTAGTTACCGGTATGTTACAAGTCTTCTCTATTGAAATTTATTCTTTTCTTGTGTAGGGTGCTACATTATCTTTTGTTACTCCCTTGATAGATACTAAGTTTGACATTTTGCCCGATATTTTGAATGAACCTTTTGTGGTGACTACCCCCGCGGGTAAGTCGGTTGTTGCAAAGAGGGTACATAAAAAATTTTCTATAACGTTTCCCAATTGAGTTGCTCATATTGAATTAGTAGAACTTTATATGGTTTATTTTGATGTCATTTTGGCAATGGATTGGTTGCATGATTGTTTTGCTTCCATTGATTGTAGAACAAGAATTGTCAAGTTCAATTTTCCAAATGAACCCATATTGAGAGGAAGGGTGAAATTCTATTTCTAGAGGTCGTATCATTTCTCGTCTAATAGCTTGTAAATTTATCTCTAAAGGGTGTTTATACGACATTGTGAGAATCAAAGATTTAGACTTTGAAGTTCCTCCCATTGAGTCGGTCCCCGTAGTAAGGGTATTTCTGGAGGTCTTTCCTAATGATCTTTTCGGTTTTTTCCCGAACGGGAAATTGATTTTGGTATTGACTTTCTACCGGATACCAACCCCATTTCAATTTCTCCTTATCGGATGGCTCCGGCCGAATTTACAAAGTTGAAGGCTCAACTCAAAGATTTACTAAAAAAGAGTTTCATTCGTCCTAGTATTTCTCCATGGGGTGCTCCGGTATTGTTTGTGAAGAAGAAGGATGGGTCCCTTAGAATGTACATTGATTATCACCAGCTCAATAAAGTCACTATTAAGAACAAGTATCCTCTCCCTCGGATTGACGACTTGTTCGATCAATTCCAGGGGAAAGCTACTTTTCTAAGATTGACTTGAGATTGGGGTATCATCAACTTAGGGTGAGAGGTGAGGACATACCAAAAACGATATTTCAAATTAGATATGGTCACTATGAGCTTTTAGTATTGTTCTTCGGCCGCACTGATGCCCCGTAGGCGTTTATGGACCTTATGAATAGGGTGTTTCAAAGATACCTAGATTTATTTGTCATTATCTTCATTGATGACATCTTGGTATATTCAAAAAATGAGGGTGAACACATGAATCATTTGAGAGTGGTGTTGCAAATGCTTAAGGAAAACCAATTATTTGCCAATTATAGCAAATGCCGATTTTGGTTGAGGTTGTTGGCGTTTCTTGGTCATATCATCTCTAGAGAGGTAGTTGAGGTTGATCCAAGCAAAACCGAGGTGGTCAAGAATTGACTTAGACCATTGAATCCAAGCGATATTAGAAGTTTTTTTTGGGTCTAGCGGGATACTATAGGAGGTTTGTGGATGGTTTTGCGTCCATTGCATCGCCCTTGACTACTTTGACCCAAAAGAGTGTGAAATTTGAGTGGTCGGAGGCATGTGAAAGAAACTTCCAAATCTTGAAGGATAGGCTTACCTCCGTTCTGGTGTTGACTTTACTAGAGGGTACCAAAGGCTTCGTTGTGTATTGTGATGCATCCCGAGTGGGCTTGGGGTTTGTACTTATGCAACAAGGGAAGTAGTAGCTTATGCCTCTAGACAAGTTAAGGTTCATGAGAAGAACTATCCAAGTCATGATCTTGAGTTAGCGGCCGTGGTATTTGCGTTGAAATATGGAGACATTACTTGTATGAGGTTCATGTTGATGTGTATACCAACCATAAGAGTCTTCAATATGTATTTACCCAAAAGGAGTTGAATCTCCGACAACGAAGGTGGTTAAAGTTGTTGAAAGATTAAGACATAAATGTGATATATCACCCCGGTAAAGCCAATGTGATTGCGGATGCACTAAGTCATATGACTATGGGTAGTGTATCTCATGTAGATGAAGCAAAGAATGACCTAGTGAAGGATGTTCATATGTTGGCTCGTTTGGGTGTCCGATTGGAAGATTCTCCAAATGGTGGTATTGTGGTTCATCATAAATCCAAATCATCGTTGGTGGTGAAGGTAAAATCTAAGAAATACCTTGATCCATTATTGATGGAGTTGAAGGAATCGGTCCTTGGTAAGCTTAATGAGTTATTGTCCCTGGGGGATGGTGTTTTGAGTTACCAAGGAAGGTTTTGTGTACCCAAAGTGGATGATTTGAGAAATCGGATCCTAGAGGAAGCTCATGGGTCCCGTTATTTGATTCATCCGGGTAATACTAAGATGTATCATGACCTTAGAAAAGTGTTTTGGTGGGATAACTTAAAAAGGACATAGCGGAATTTGTTGCAAAGTGTCTAAATTGCCAACAAGTGAAAGTCGAGCACCAAAATCCGGGTGTTTTACTTCAAGAAATCCAAGTACCGCTTGGAAGTGGGAAGACATTAATATGGACTTTGTAGTGCGTTCGCCTCGGACTCAAAGGCAAAACGACTCTATATGGGTGGTGGTGGATAGATTGACCAAGTCCGCCCATTTTATTCCCATTAAGTCCACTTACTCGGCGGAAGATTATGCAAAGATCTATATAGATGTAATTGTAAGCCTACATGGTATTCCGTTATCCATGATATCAGATAGGAGCACATAATTCACATCTAGGTTTTAGAGACCGTTTCAAAAAGGGTTGGGTACTCAAGTGAAGTTGATCACCGCTTTTCATCCCCAAACGGATGGTCAAGAGGAGCATACTATCCAAACTCTTGAGGATATGCTTAGAGTTTGTATCATAGACTTCAAGGGCAGATGGGATGCGCACTTGATTTTGGTTAAGTTCTCTTATAACAATAGTTATCATTCCTCAATATCCATGACTGCTTTTAAATCTTTGTTTGGTAGGAGGTATAGGTCTCCAATCAGATGGTCTGAGGTTGGCGAATATTTGCTTCTTAGTCCTAACTTGATCTATAAGACCTTGGACAAAGTCCACCTGATAAGGAATCGCTTGCAAACAGCCTATAGTCGGCAAAAGTCTTATGCCAGCAATAAGAGAAGATAATTAGAGATTGAAGAAGGTGATAAGGTGTATTTGAAAATTTCGCCCATGAAAGGGATGGTAAGATTTGGCAAGAAAGGGAAGTTATGTCTTCATTATGTGGGTCCTTATGAAATTTTTCAAAGGGTTGGCAAGGTTGCATACGAGTTGAGATTACCTAGTGAGCTATCTTCAGTTATCCGGTTTTCTATGTATCTATGCTGAAGAAATGCATTGGTGACCCTGAGTCAATTATTCTTATTGAAGGTCTTGGAGTTAAAGAGAACTTCTCTTATGAGGAGGTTCCGGTTCAAATCCTTGATCGACAAGTGAAGAGGTTGAGGAACAAGGAGGTGGGCTTTGTAAAAGTGTTATGGAGAAACCATCTAGTTGAGGGAGCAACATGGGAGGTCGAGGCTGATATGAAGTCCCATTATCCTCATCTCTTTGCTAGCTAAGGTTAGTTATTTCAATTAATAATAAAAATAATAAGTTGATTTGAATTTGACTTGTTTTGCAAAGTTATGCATGTTTATGCTAAAAGGTTTATGCTAAAATAAACTATAACGGAAAAATGTTTTTTTTTGCTTGAATTGCACTATTTTGTGTATGTGGTATATTGTTGCCTTTATGAAGTGATATTGAACATGTTGATATGTTGAGAAATAAACTTTGACATAATTGACTCTTTATAGATATGTTGAGCTCATGTTGTTGTTGTAAGAAGGAAATTCATCATTGAGCCTTATGTGTGAAAATTGATGCTTTGAGTCATTTGTGTAAATTCCATGATTATGTGTTGAATGGAGTTTTGTAACACTCCTTTAGTTGTAACTCATGTTGATGTTGTATAATGTTGGTTGGACTGCTAGTCTTGAGTCTATCCTTTCCCTTTTAAAAGTCTTGTGTCACTCGAAAACGATGTTCCTAGGGGGGGGGGAGATAATGTAACACTCCAAAAAGTTAAGACCTAATATAGATCCTAAAACAACTGTCTAGGGGCTTAGATTCTGGTTTAATACCTAAAGTAACGTATATAAGTCATCGAGAAGTTTTAGAGACAAGATGCCAAAGAACGTCCATGACGTCCAGAACTACCTAAATTGAACTAGTTGGCGTCGTTATGTTTGGTGAAAGTTTGAGAGGGTCAAATGAAGTCTAAAACTTATAAAAATACTTTGGATAGGTAAAATGTAGTATAGAGGGTCTAAACGTTCAATAACGACTCCCCAAGGACCAACAAAAGGGTCCTTGAGGAGGACCCCAACATGGGTAGGCATGCTGCCAAAATAGTTTGCGGCAACCTAGATTTGGCACCCACTGCGCGACCCGCAGCTTCCACACAACTTGGAAAAATTTTCATCGTGACACGTGCACGAGGCTCACTGCCTCGACCGGGATTTAGAAAATAAAATCAGAAATCAGCCTCGCGACGTGTAGCCACGTTCCATATTCTTTGAAATCGTATTTTAAATATTTTGACTTCACAAAAAGATCCAATTAAGTGTGGGGTGTTTTGGGTAATTCAGGGGTGCTTATATATAGCCTAAGGGTCAGTTTTAGTCATTTTTCACTCACCTAAACCCAATCCCCAAAACAAAGCCTAAAGCTCTCATCTCTCTCTACTTCCTCTCTCCCAAAATCCTCCATTGAAGAATCAATAAAGCTTGAAGAAGAAGACAAATTTCTTTAGGATTTCACTTCAATTTCGTTGATTAATCTTCATTAAGGTATGCGTTCTTCACTCTTGGGGTTCCTTCTCGAAGAGATCCTTTCAAAGTTGATTTCTAAATCACCCAATTCCAAAGGTTTTCTATTCTGATGAGTTCTCTTCTAAATTTCAAATTGATGATAAATTGTGATTGCCTATGACTAATTAATTGTATATTGTTGGTTAATTGATGCAATTTCATGTAGATCATGCCCCTTTCCCCAATTTCTCCAAATCTTGGATCTTGCTTATAAATTGATGGGAATTGATGAATCTATTGATTGTTAGACTTGTTTTTATCTATTCTAATTCATCAATGGACTGCCTAGGGCAATGCATTTTTGGGATTGTATCTACTTCTTGAAGATTTTTGGTGAATCTATTTCCCCTAAGCCTAGGTTATGAATTGAAGTTAATTTGGATAGTGATGATGCAATTGATATAGTTAACATATTATTTACTATTGAATGATGTTACTACACCTATTATTGGATGAAATTAGTTGGTTGATGGTAATACCATGATTATGGATTTTAAAGGAGATTTGGTAAGTCTTGATGATCCTAACCTTTACTTCTATTATGATGGCTTGTGATTGATGATGTAGTGCAATTGAAGTATGTCTTTTGAATGACCTAAGTAGTTGTTGATATGATGTTGAATTGAAATGTCTTGACTATGTGATTGTGAGGTTATGTTTAATATGAAATGATATAAGGTTTGTTATTAAGTACTTATGTGCCTTATTATGACATGATGATGACGAAATTCTAGTCTCACATATGAGGGTTGCCATGAAAGGATGTTCTCATGAAATTCCTATTAAGCTAATGACTATAACTATACAAGAAGCTATTCTCATATGACCTAAACTAAGCTATGACGATTAATAAAGGCTTAAATACACTTCAAAAGGGACTCCAACTTATCACCAAGTGAACTTGTAAATGAGGGGCGCCTTCCCAAGGAGGGAAGGTAAGGTTTACCATAGTCCTCACGGGGTGGATAGCCTCATAGTCCAAGACGCGCATAGAGTGATATTTCGATAACAACCCCCAAGCTCCATAAATTATGTTGTCACCATAGGTATACTAGCTAGTGGATCCACCGAGATGTTATTTTCATGTTTGGTACTACTTTGGCTGGTAGACCACCTTTCATTGGTGTAAGGTTTTACAATATCGGATTCCATACTTAGCTTATGTGGTCTATTTTAGTTAAGGCATGTGTTCCGGAAAGTAAAATAAAGTAATGGAGTAAATACTAACTAGGGTGACTTGAGAGATTTGACTTAGCTTAGGTAGGGGTATGAGACTCTACCTGTGCCTTTACTTAGGTAGATTATGATCTTATAAAGTGACTATTATGTATATGTTAACTTTACATGTTATTGATTCTATATTATGTTAGTTTCTATTATGAACATGCTATTGGTCTATTTTGCTAAATATGATGATAACTACTATTGATGCTATGTTATGTAGAGTTTGACATTACTTGTGACCCTTTATTTGGTTTACTTGATTGAGTAAGGTTATGTGACTTTGCTTGGTCATTGCACTTGTTTGCTAAAGGGTGGGTTATGAGTAAGGGTCTTGCTTATGTGATGAAGTTATGAATTCTTTACATATTTACTTGACTATCACTTATTGAGGTTGGTTTGTGTTGTTCATGAGTTTGACTTATGGATTTTGTAATTGTTGGTATATATGGATTTATGATTGTGCATAAGACTTTTCAAAGTACTTTAGCAAGGTTTTGAACAAATGTCCTCTTTAGCATGATTTCAAATGTGTATGTGCATATACTCATACTTAGTACAAGTGTACTAACCTTTTTTTGTTTTTACTACAAAATGTAGGTCCCGACCATTAATCTTTTAGGGGGGCATTGAATAAGGCTTGGAATCCTACTTTTAAGTTAGGTAGGTCCTCACTTTCCGTGGATGATGACACTAACTTTCTATTGAATATTGTTTAGTCTTAAAGACAATTTAGTTCATTCTCTTCCTTTGTTGACTTTGTATATGCCTATATGAGACCTTTATTGTAATGAAGTATGGGTTGAACCCAAAATATTATATTCGGCTTAGATGATTTAACATGAGACGTATTCTAGACTTCTTATTATTTTAGATTGCTCTATTATGTACGTGAAATTAAAGTAGACGCCTATGTATTGCTTCCTATACAAGGAGTGTATGTATACTCGCTAATTATATATTATATGTAAGTGAGAGGTCTAAGTAAACCTCAAAGTAGAAGTAGTTTAAAACTTTTAAATTTTTTGCTAATTTAACCTATGAAATGTAATTAGGAGTGGTAAGAGGCTAGTCTTAATCCTCTTCGAGGACGCCGCCGCTGGTTACGTCTAGGGGGTGCTCCCATGGATGTGACATATATACCCCTAAATATTTTAAAAGAAAATTTAAAGTAAAAAGTATAAGGGAAAGTTAAAACTAAGTTTTGACTTCCGTTAAAAGAAGGATATATGTGAGCTCATATAGTAACGGTAGGGGTATATGTTAGAAGAAATATTTAAACCAAAAGATGTAATTCTTGAGTAGGGATATATAATATAACAAACCAAATAGCATGACACTTTCAATTTGATATATAATAGAACAAACCAAATAGCATGACACTTTCAATTTCTTTCAGAACACATAGTGTCAAGAATGAAAGACTTCCAAATTAGACAGATTATGTGCTAAACGCTCTGACAGAGACAAATTTGGGTGAGAAGGGAATTAAAAATACAACACCATATATGAAGGTAAAGAGGTGGTTTCCAATAGACGTTAGGCTTTATTAAAGCATAACAATAATTAAGAGTAAATCAAAATTGCATATGTGGTCAATTGGTCTATCCTTTGCCAATCCAAAATCAGAAAGTTTTACATTGTAATTCTTTTAGTTCATGGCATGGCCAAATTGTAAGAGGATAAAAAATATTTTAAAAACCTCTAGAAGACTAAATTTTAAAATATTTCCACATAAAACATTAGACAAAAATTTAACGATATTACTGGACGTCCTCAAAGTAGATGCTATTCAAGATTTAAAGTTTATGAGTTCCTATAACGAGCTAAATTCACAGTAAAATCTTTATGGTATTTATACATGGTTTAGAAAAAAGCAACGGGGTTCCATGAATCAAAATATCGTACAGTGGATTCTCTCCCTTCTCAAATACAAAATTATGGTTTTAGAAAAACTAAACTTGTGAATTCGATTAGCTTCAGGAGATTGAGATGAGATGGAAGACCCATGTAAGTGTTTACCTAGGAAACAATAAATCAACTTATAAATATGATCAGCTAATTACATTATGACAATGATCTATATTTAACAATTAATAATTTCTTAAGCTAGAATTGCGAGTGTAAATCAGAGATGCAACACATTCATTACGCGATTAGTTTGCAGCTCTTCAATATAGGATGAACCATTTGTCTATCAAATGACCATTATGCTTTAAATTGATCATTCCATCGGTCAGCACGTCAACCGACCCCCTATAACCAAAACAGATAAAAAGATGAACTTGAAACTGAGTTCAATGACAGAAATACCAAAAGAAGCTGAAATTAATATCCAACTCAAGTCCCTAAATGAGGAGTTTTGTAGTTTGAAAACCCCCTGACAGGAGACTATATAGAACTAAACAAATGGAAGAAAGTACTTTAAGAAGATGAAGGTTGACACATCAGGGCAACATGATAAAATGGATAAACCACTTAGAATTGATCAAAATGTCGTACATGCATAGAAAGATCGCCAAAGTAGCTAATCGAGGAATTTTTGTGCTCTTGCTGCACCAACAAGATGAAGCTCATTTTGCTGAATTTAGTTAGAGCTCAAATACATAACAATAACCACAACTTCCTGTAATTGATTTTAATTTTAATTTATTTATTATTATGTATCTGATTACACATGTTGTCGTTACATTCCTTCTTATCCATTTTCCTTACTTCCCAAAGTTCTCTCAGTTGTAACTTTCTTTGTATTCTTTATAGTTAATAGTGAATTCTTTGTTGTCTGTCGCATACACTAACAACGATTCTTGCATTATAGGTTTTTCAGCTGAATGGAGTGATAAGACTTTCACATTTTATCACATTCTACGTATCTTTAAATTAAGAATCACAAGATTTAAAACTCTTATTTACTTTTGTAACTTCGGGCTTAGTCAAAATTAGACAAACATTAAAATGAAAGAATTACTATAATAGGAGTAAAATCATAGCACATGATAATATATTATATACTTCAAAAGCAATACACAGTACTAATCTATGATAAATTTGTATTCTCAATAGATGAGACAACTTTCAGAATTAGTTTCAATGTCAATCTTGAAATTTATGCAGAATCAAATTTAATGTTATTATTTCCTTACTTCAAGGAAAAATTTGACTAAAAAGTGAAGAGTAAATTTTAGGCTATGAGAAGGAATGGAGGAGAAATATGATTTTTTTTCAAACAACCACAATACCAAAGCAGAGGCAACAACAAGGGGCACAAGTAACAAAAACACGATTCATAAACCATCTACCTAACAATGAGAAAATTGTGACTCAGCAGAGAAATAAAAAAGTGAAATTTGACCCTTGTATTATTGTAATGTTAATTACCAAATTGGTGGGCTAGATTCTTTGAAGAAACTGGGTGAACCACCTACGTCCGAAACACCGAAAACGAAAGACAATCATAAATCGTGACTATGGTATAGAGTTGAGTTTTTACTTACCTGAATTGAAGAAGCAGCAGCGAGCAGAAGCAAAGCCATAAGCTTCAATGAGGAGAAGCGGAAGCAATGAGGTGGAGGAAGAAGGAAGCTACGATTTTCTATCTGATAAAATTAATGAACGTTTTTTATGTCTGGGAAAAGGTTCAAAGTTAAATGACTATAACACCCAAGTACAGAACCATACATGTCGAACGAGTCCTGCTTGGCAAGCTTATATATATATATATATATGTATGTATCGTAACACTTTAAAAATCCAAGACGTATTCTAGAGCTAACATAAGTGCCCTAAGGTTTAGACCCTGTTTTAAGGTCCATTATAATGATTATAATTCATTTAGGAAGTCTAGAAACCAAAACGTCCAAGAACGTCCATGACGTCCAGAAACTAGTTCAAGGAGGTACTAGCGTGTCTTAGTCTATTTGACTAGATTTTAGAAGTTGAAAAATGATAAAAATTGGTGAAAGAGTGTTAAACATGTCTTTAAGGTAATTCATGGTTAAAGCATCCGGGTAAGACTCTCAAAGGACCAACTAAGGGCCCTTAAGGAGGTTCCTTGCAAGAGTGAGCAAAAGTTGTCAAAAGATAGTGTCAGCAACGGATGCCACAGATGGGCCCTTGGTGAATCGACGGGGCGTCGATGCCACTATCGATGATCAATATACAAAATACTGGAGGTGCCACTTTTCATAGTCTCTGATCAAGACGACGGATTTGCAGCATGGAAGGGCACAGTGGCCGTCGATTGACCCACGATCCGTCGATCGTGGTGTCATCTGTGTTCACTGTAATTTTCTGCACATTTTTAATTAGTTCCAATTAATTAACTAAGGTGTTATATCATTAGTTAGGGGATTAATTAAGCCTCATTAATTTTAAAAAAACCCATATGAAGACCCCAACCCCATTAGACTAATCATAACGCAAAAAAACAAAACTCTCTTCCTTCTCTCACCATCAATATTCATCAATTAGTAAGGTGTGATATCTCTTTCACCTTTGAGACTTCTTTCCTCAAAGAGTTCTATCAAATTGATTTCCAAAGTTGAGTTTTCAAGTGGGTTTTCATCCAAAAAGAAATTGATGTTATGAATTTATTTATTTATGATTTATTTTGAATATTATGAATAGATTAACATGTATTCTAACCTAATTATGATATATCTTGATGGTTTGGTATAATTTGTAGAAAATGACCCTTAACCCTTAATCCTATGTTTTGATCTTGATATGAATTAGGTTGTATTGGTTTAATTGGCTTGGTTATTTGGTTGAATTACTACTAGATGATATTTTTACACTAATCATGAATGAATTAGGGTGATTCGTAGTATTTAATGCTAGTTCTTGAGAAGATGATCTAGGTTATGAGGTATATTATTAATTGACCTAAGTATCTTGTCTTAATATATGATCTAGTATTGAATTGTGATGTAGTAATTCTTCAAAACTTGTTATCATGTTGGTTATTGACTTATGATGATGTATACCCAAATTGAGTTGAATTGAGGGTTTGTTGTAAGACATTGATAATGAACTATGAAGGAGACTTGGTAAGCCTAGTGATGTCAATCCTTTACTTCAAAATGTGGTTAATTGTGATTAAGTCATGATGTTGTATTGGAGTATGCCTTGTATTAGGATTGATAGGGTTGTATGATGTTGAATTTAAATGTCTTCATTATGATTTTGAGATGTTGGATTAAGATGTAAATGTAATAAGGATGGTGAATGATTTACCAATGTGCCTTATCATGACATGAAGATGTAAATGTGCTAATCTCACCTATATGAATTGTAATGAAGGAATTATACAAGGGTTAGACCCTATGACCTACATTAAGTTATGATGATTAATAAATACATCAAAAACATTTCAAAATGGACTCTAGCTTAGCACCGAGTGAATTAAAGTGAGAAGTGTCCCTTCCCATATAGGGAAGGTAGGATCACTAATGTACTCTTGAAATTGGAGACTGCAATGCATGTGGCATAAAGAGGGTCCTGGCTATATCTCCTAGTTCTTGAACTATGGTGCCTCCATAATAATACTAGCTAGTGGATCCACGTAGTTGTTATGATCATGTTTATGTACTACCTTGACAAGTAGTTCGCCTTCTTTCGGTGTAGGGTTCCATGACACCGGATTTCACATTAGCTCATGTGGTCTATGTCGGTTAGGGAAAGATGTTCCCAAAAGGTAAAATGAATTAAAGGAATGAACTCTAACTAGGATGATCTGAGAGGTTTAGCTTAGTATAGGTAGGGGTATGATACTCTACCTAAACATTGCACTATTTGGCCTTGGATGGAGTCTTAGGAGGATGTTTTTATGTATGAATATGCTTATAATGGTACGTGACATGTATATGGTGAACTTGCACATTGTTGATACTATATGTCGATTGGTGTCACTTATGAGTATGTGTTGGTATATATTGTTAAAGTATGATGCTATGTACTCCTAAATGTTATTTTATGTGAAGTAGGATGTTGGTCATGATTCATGTTGGGTTACTTGATTGAGTAAGGTTATGAGGCTTTGCTTGGTCATTGCACTTGTTGACTTGATAGGGGTTCATGGGTAAGTGTCTTGCTTTGGTTATGTTGAAATGTACTCTTGTTCATGCTTGTTACTATTATGACTTGATGATAGAGTTACTTGGGTATGTATTCAATTATATGCTATGCATGTTGACTTGACTAGACTAGATGTTGTTGGTCTTGTGATGTACATGCCTATGACTTAATGAACATGCCATATTGGTTGGTATGGTTTGTTGAATATGCATAAAGGTTTTAGTTGAAAAGTGCATACTTTATGAAATGTCCCTTTTTCATAGCTTGTTTTCATAGTATGTGTGCATATGGTCTCATACTTAGTACAAGTGGTGTACTAACCCCATTTCTTCCTTTTCCCCAAATATTTTAGGTTCCGATCGTTGAAGTGATTTTGAAGACGACTTGAAGAAGGCTTGAATCTCTTGATCATACAAGTAGGGTAGGTCCTCACTTTCCGAGGGCGATGACTATCTAGCTAATGGAGTTGTTGAGTTTAAGATTTCCATGTTTCTTTCTTTTCCATTTAGTATGAAACATTTTATAGCCCATGTGAGGTATTCTTACTTTGATGTATGAATTATGTCCAAGTTCTTACACTCTTATAGGATGGTTATAAGATCAGACGACTATTATGACTATGTTATATTTTTTATATACTTATGTGAAATAAAAGTAGAAGACTAAGTAATCTTCATACACGAAGGGTCTATATATACTCGATATATATATATATATTATATATATATATATATACATATGTATATATATATATATATAATATATATATATATACTAAATGTATGTAGAGGTCTATATAAACCTTTGAGTAGATGTAATGAAAAGTTTTAAATTTTCCGCTAAATTTGACCTATGAATGTAATGATGTAAGCTAAGAGGCTAGTATTAGTCTTCAAAAAGGACGTCGACGCCGATTTACGTCTTGGGGATATTCCCGATGTACATATAATAAATATAATAAATATATATATATAATATATATATATATATATATATATATATATATATATCATTTTTGCCCCATTAAAGCTGACCTGATATGGGCCAGGTTCGCTAAGGCTCGGATCGACACCGACCTTCTATAATAGTGGGTTGGACCAGTCCGGATAATTTTGAGGCTTAGTCTGATAAGGCGAGCCTAGTAAAGTAATGGTATGCGGCCCCATCGATGCACCAACCCGACATTATAAACTTTTTTTAAAATTGTTGAATTGGATCCGTTTGGACAGTTTTCCACAAAGTGGACAAAATGATATTTTTAAAGAAATAATATTTTAGTACACATTTTTTCTATAAATACGGTGATATTTCTTTATTTTTTCTTATATCAAATTTTTTAATTCTCTCACAATTTCTAAATATGTTTTGTGATGGCAATTTCATATTATATTTTGTAATTAACAGTATCAAGTGAAAGGTTTCAATTTTAATGTCAAAGTGTTCAACGATTCATCAATTCTATGGTCTTTTCTTTAATTTTCACAACTAGAAAACTGTAAATTACCTGCAAATTTTACTTGGGGATTATTTTTGCAGAAATTGTTTACAAATTTTCATTTGAAAATATGAAAATTTTAAATTAAAGCTTTTTTACGTCCCAGAAAAATTGGTTGGTAAATTTGGCGCCATTTTTGCAAAAAATATTACCTAGGGAATTATTTGCGGCAAATAAATTGTAAATATTATTTTATTAGGAAAATCCACAAGTAATAAAAAATGATTATTTTTTAGAAAAAAGTTCGTACACGAATTTATTTGCAATAATTACTTGGAAATTTATTTAGAAATAATTTTTATGAGTATTTATCTTCTATGAATTTCGTTGGATATTTACTAAGGAATTTTCTTTTTGAAGAATCACTTCGGAATTCTATTGTCGTGAATTTGATTTGAGATTTTTCAAAGGGATTTACTTGGAAATATGCAAACTTGAATAATTTAATTGATTCTTTTAATTGAAATCTAAGGATTTTTGAAATTATCTGTCCTACGGGAATATTTTCTTAAAAATATAAATACCAAAGTTAAAAAAGTATAATAATATAATAAGGACAAAAAAACACTTCGCATGAAAATTTATTGTTAAGTAATTAGTCTACTTTTAGGTTTATAAATTGTTATGTAATAATATCAACTTAATAAGGTGTTGGAATATTACCATAAATTTTAGGATGAATATTTTTAACTCATACATAATTAATACGAGAAGGGCAGCACAGGCCCAACTTAGTTGATTTTCTCTTAATAAATAATAAAGTATGCTAAATCAATTTATTCAAGTTGTGTATATGAATTAGTGAAAGGGATGATCAAATAGGGAAATAAAACTTATTCACTCAAGCATCTGCAAAATTATTGATAAGGTAGATTACATAAAACATTGACCCAAACGAAATAATCAAAAAGTAAGAGAGGGAGAATGCTCAAAGTTGTTGGAAACATTCAAGAGAGGGAGAATGCTCAAAGTTGATGGAAACATTCTGCATTTAGAGACATTACTAATAATGTGTCAACATCTGGACTATCAATTCAATTATAGTAATGTGTCAACATCTAGAGTATCCAATATACCATGGAGACACCAACTTTTCAACTTTTTGTACATATTTACTCTTCTGTACCCGGACATTACTATTTGTTGTTCCCTGCAAATTACTTTTAAGTGCACATACAAAAAATAATCAGCACAAGTTGTCACGACCCAAATCGGGGACGTGATTGGCACCCCCACTTACCCTCCTATGTGAGCGAACCAACCCATCTACACCTTAACATTTCAAGATATATCAAAAGAATAATGCGGAAGACTTAAAACTCATTAATAAAAACAATTCAAAACTATTATTAATATCCCCAAAATCTGGAAGTCATCACCACAAGAACATCTATCTCAATTTACTAATCTAAGATGTCTAAAAAGCTAAAAACAAGTAAAAACTAGTCCATGCCGGAAGTTCAAGGCATCAAGACTTGAAGAAGGAGACCCAGTCCAAGCTAGACGCATTAGCTCACCCTGAATTTCCGATGGAGAGAAGACTGGCTTGATCTACTGCTGAGTCGAAGTTGACGGAACGTTTGCTGCATAACACAAATAACAAGGGAAAACATAAAAGTAGGGGGTCAGTACAACCACACGTACTGAGTAGATATCATCGGCTAACTCAAAATAGGGAACAATATATATTAATAATAATGTAAATCAACTACAATACTCAACATGTAGCATAGCAATACTTATCATTTACAATTTCCGTCAAGTTCACACATGAGGACTCAAGCCTCAATACCATACTCATTTGGGAATTAAGTTCATTAGATTGAGTATATTCATTATCTTTCAAGATTCATTATCTTTCTTCCTCTTGT
This sequence comes from Solanum peruvianum, assembly GCA_027705065.1. Lineage (NCBI taxonomy): Eukaryota > Viridiplantae > Streptophyta > Magnoliopsida > Solanales > Solanaceae > Solanum > Solanum peruvianum. The sequence continues at coordinate 16,480,128 of JAKWJD010001759.1, forward strand.
GTCGGTACGTGACACTCCGCTCCTCTAATTCTATCCTGTGTCGGAACGTGACACTCCGATCCTCATATTCATTCGATCCTGGGTCGGAACGTGACACCGATCCTCATATTCATTCTATCCTGGTACCGGAACGTGGCACCCGATCCTCATATTCTATCCTGGTGTCGGAACGTGACACTCCGATCCTCAGATTCATCTATCCTGGTACCGGAACGTGGCACCCGATCCTCATATTCTATCCTGGTGTCGGAACGTGACACTCCGATCCTCATATTCATTCTATCCTGGTACCGGAACGTGGCACCCGGTCCTCATATTCTATCCTGGTGTCGGAACGTGACACTCCGATCCTCATATTCATTCTATCCTGGTACCGGAACGTGGCACCCGATCCCCTAATTCATCAAGCCTTCTTTCACATAAGGCATCCTCATTCTCCTTATATAATTTATCAAGCCTTCTATCATACTAAGGCATCATCAATCTTATTATATAAATATCAAGCGAATTAGGGTTCTTTCAAGATTTTGGGATTCAATAGCTTCATCATGTTATTAATTAATCACAATCTCATAATCATAATCATGCAAGCATACAATTTAGCACATAGACAGGTTTACAACATCATCAATACATATCGTACACTATCAAGAGTTCACTACGATTATCGTAACATAAACCATAACCTACCTCCACTGAAGAATTGGAAAACAAGCTAATCTTCCCCAAGCTCTTCTTCTCGTCCATCCCCTCAATCGTTTCTCTCTTTCTTTCTGTTCTTTCTTTTGTTTATTCAAACCCTCTTCCTTTACCCTAATTAATCATATAATTAAGTGTAAAAGAGGACAATAAAACCCCCTAATTAACTTAAGGTTACTTCTTTTAACCCCTAAGTAATTAGACTTATTAATGTTACCCTCAATCTTTTAATTAAGGAAAAAGAATAGTCAAAAACGACCCTTAAAACGTGTGGAGAAATCCTAAACTGTCTGGGACTGCGTGACCTGTGACGGGCCGTCGTGCCTGCGACGGTCCGTCACCAGCGGTCGTCATAGCCTCCAAAATTCCATCGTCACCACGGACACTGTGACGGTCCGTCACACCTGTGACGGTCCGTCCTGCACGTCCGTCATGGCGGTTAGAAACTCGTTTCTTAAACCAAATTCTCAAAAGTTGAAGTGTTTTGCAACGGAACTCACGACGGTTCGTCGTGGATGTGACGGCACGTCATGCAGGTCCGTCACAATTTACAGAGAGTCGATTTTCAGTACCCAATTTCAAAATTCTAAGTGCCATGGGACCCACACTCCCTCGACGGGCCGTCGTGAACAAGACGGTCCGTCGTGACCCTCGTCGTCCCAGTCAGTTTTTCCAGAAATGGACTCTGTTGCTCAAACGACTAAACAGGTCGTTACAATAGATACCAATTTACCCATCGTTCGTCCCGAACGATCAAAAGAAGAAAAACAATGGCGAAAAGGAGTACCTGAATCTGTTAAACAGACGTGGGTATTTTCTTGCATATCTGCCTCCTTCTCCAAGTAGCCTCTTCAAACGGTCGATTCTTCATTGCACTTTGATGGATGCAATCTCCCTCGACCTCAGTTTGCGAACTTCTCTATCTAATATAGCAACCGGTTCCTCTTCATAAGTCAAGTTCTCATCCAACAAAACTGAATCCCAACGGATAATGTAGTTCCATCTCCGTGGTATCTCTTCAGCATAGATACATGAAACACCGGATGCACTCCCGGACAGTCCTGGGGGCAAGGCTAATTCATACGCCACCTCCCCTATCTCTTAAGCACTTCAAATGGTCCAATATACCTTGGACTTAACTTACCTCTTTTTCCAAACCGCATCACCCCTTTCATGGGCGAAACCTTCAACAAGACTTGTTCACCTTCCATGAACTCCAAGTCTCTACCTTCCGGTCTGCATACTCCTTTTGTCTACTTTGAGCCGCCAAAAGCTTTTCTTGAATAGCTTTCACCTTCTCCATAGAATCTCTCAACAGATCAGTCCCCCAAGGTCTAACTTCAAGGCATCAAACCAACAATGGGAGATTCACCTCCTCCCATACATGCTTCAAATGGAGCCATGTCAATACTGGAGTGATAGCTATTATTGTATGAAAACTCCGCCAAGGTTAAAAAGCTATCCCAATGGCCACCAAACTCTATCACACAGGCGCGAAGCATATCCTCCAAAACTTGAATCGTTCGCTCAGACTGACCATCTGTCTGATGATGAATGCAGTACTAAGGTCTAACCTAGTACCTAATTCAGCATGCAACGTTCTCCAAAACTTAGAAGTAAACTGCGTACCTCTATCTGATATAATGGAGAGTGGAACTCCATGCAGTCGAACGATTTCGATGTAGATTTAGCTGATTTTTAGTAACTTCCTTGCATTGTAAGTCCCTTGACCGGAATAAAAGAGCCGACTAGTTAACCTATCAACAATCACCCAAATGGAGTCATACTTACCCAATGTCTTTGGAAGACCAACCACGAAGTCCATCACGATTTCTCTCCCACTTCCATTCAGGAATGGGATCCTCTGAAGTGTTCCTCCGGGCCTCTGGTGTTCATACTTTACTTGTTGACAATTTGGACACTTGGCAACAAACTCGACAATATCTCGCTTCATTCTACTCCACCAGAAGTGTTGCTTTAGGTCGCGATACATCTTGGTTGCACCAGGATGTATAGAATATCCGGAACTATGGGCCTCTGTCAGAATAGTGGTGATCAAATCATCGATGCGGGGTACACATACTCTTCCCTTAATCCTCAAAACACCTTCCCCATCGATTATTGCTTCCTTAGCCTCTCCTTGCAACACTTTATCTTGAATTCGCCTTAGTTTCTCATCGTCAAACTGTTTCCCCTTAATCTGATCAAGGAAAGAGGATTTTGCCTCTACACAAGCTAACAATCCTCCCTTCTCATTTATTTCTAACCTCATAAGGTCATTAGCCAAAATCTGCACTTCTCTAACCAATGGGCGTCTAGAAGCTTGCAAATGAGCTAGACTTCCCATGCTTCCGGCCTTTCTACTCAAGGCATCTGCCACAACATTCGCCTTCCCCGGATGATACAAGATAGTGATGTCGTAGTCCTTTAGTAGTTCCATCCATCTCCTCTGTCTCAAGTTCAAGTCCTTCTGAGTGAAGACAACTGTAGGCTACGATGGTCCGTATAGACTTCACACTTAACCCCATACAAGTAGTGTCTCCATTGCTTTAGTGCAAACACTACCGCGGCCAATTCCAAGTCATGAGTTGGATATTACGTTCATGCACCTTTAATTGCCTCGAAGCATAAGCAATCACATTCTTCTCTTGTATTAGCATGCACCCAAACCCCGAATAGGATGCTGCATCACAATAGACAATAAAGTTTTTGCCCTCTACGGCAAGGTGAGGATAGCGCGGTAGGTAGTCAACAAAGTCTTAAGCTTCTGAAAGCTTTCCTCACATTCATCTGACCATAAATGGAACATTCTGCTTAGTCAAGTTCGTCAATTCAGAAGCAATGGAAGAGAATCCTTGACGAATCGGCGGTAGTAGCTAGCTAACCCCACAAAACTCCTTATTTCTGACACGTTTGTAGGTCTTACCCAATTCTTTACCGTCTCAATCTTAGATGGATCTACCATCACTCCATCCTTAGAAACCAGTGTCCCAAGAAGGACACTGAATCTAGCCAAAACTCACACTTGGAGAATTTCGCATAAAGCTTCTTTCTTCTCAACAAACTCTAACACCATTTTCAAATGCTCCTCATGTTCCTTCTTACTCTTGGAGTATATCAGTATATCATCAATAAACACGATCACAAAGAGATCCAATATGGCTTGAAAATCCCCGTTCATCAAGCTCATGAAGGCAGCAGGGGCATTCGTAAGACCAAATGACATTACCACAAATTCATAATGCCCATACCTAGTTCGAAAAGCAGTCTTTGGAACATCCGCTGCTCGTATTTTCAATTGGTGATAACCGGATCTCAAGTCATTTTTGAGAAGACACAAGCACCTTGTAACTGATCGAACAAGTCATCAATGCGAGGAATTGGGGTACTTGTTCTTAATAGTTACCTTGTTCAACTGTCGGTAATCTATGCACATTCGGAAACTCCCATCTTTTTTCTTCACAAACAAAACGGAGCACCCCAAGGAGATGCACTTGGTCTAATGAAGCCTTTGCTCAACAACTCTTGAAGTTGAGCCTTTAATTCTCTTAACTCCGCGGGAGCCATTCTATCGGGGTATAGAAATGGGCGAGTACCGGGTTCCAAATCAATGCAGAAGTCTATATCCCTATCTGGTGCCATACCGGGAAGATCTGCAGGGACACATCCAAAAACTCACAGACTACCGAAAACTGACTCAATCGATGGTACTTGAGTAGTGTCATCCTTAAGATGTGCCCAAGAAAGCTAGACAACCCTTACTAACCATCTTCTGAGCACGAATAAAGGAGATGATACGCACCGGATTGGGAGTGTAGTCACCCTCCCATACTAACTGATCTGCCCCAGGCTTGGCTAACGTCACTGTTTTAGCATTACAATCCAAAATCGCAAAGTTTGGAGAAAGCCAAGTCATACCCAGAATTACATCAAAGTCACCCATTTCTAAAATAACCAAATCACATAAAGTGTTGCTCCCACAAAATTCACCAAACAAGACCTATACACTTTTCGACTATCACAGACTCACCCACCGGAGTAGAAACACGAATAGGCATGTCAAGTGATTCACAATGTAAATTTAGACCATTAGCAAATGAGGAAGATACATATGAAAACGTGGAGCCAGGGTCAAATAACACAGATGCCATGCAATCACAAACCAAAAGATTACCTGTGAAACAGCATCGACGCGCTCCGCTTCAGATCTCCCAGGGAAAGCAACAATGAGCCCCATTATTCGTTCTGTCCGTTGCCCCTACATGTTGTGTAGTAGTGGCTCCGTTTTGCCCTTTACCTCTGCCGTTTTGGTGACCACCATTACCTCGGCCACCAACGCCTCCAGAATAACGACCTCTACCATTACCAACCTTTTCCTCTAGCCATTGGGGGTCTGTAACTCTGGTTTGGACAGTACCTCTTAATGTGTCCAATCTCTCCACACCCATAACATTCTCTGGGTTCACGCGTCGGCCTCTCAGAGAAGTGTTGACCGTTCTGAGGTGGACCCCCAACTACAGTCTGTAGTGAAGACTGTATTGGTCGATTTGAGTGACCTCCGGAGTTCTGTCCTCTAGAATAAGAACCATTATACTCACCTCCCCTTCGGAACCTCTTTGATGTCGATGTCGTGGTGAAGTCATCTGGTTTCACTCCTTCCACCTCAATCACAAAGTCTACCACCCTCTTGGAAGGATGTTGCTGTTGCCGCTATCTGTAAGGCTGCTGAAATCCGCATTCTGACCTCAACCCCTTCAAAAAACGGCGGATCCGTTCTGTGGAAATGAAAACAAAGTTGGGTGGCATATATGGATAGTGGCGAAATTTAGCCTCATACGCGTTTACTGTCATCCTTCCCTGTTCACAGACTCAAGAACTCATCCCTCTTCCTATCTCTCAAAGTCCTTGGGATATACTTCTCCATGAACAAACTAGAGAATGATTCCAAGTCATAGGTGGTGCCTCGGTTGGTTGACACTCAACATGTGAACGCCACCACATTTTGGCGTTACCTTGGAACTGATAACTCACGAACTCGACACCAAACCTCTCTACTATCCCCATCTTGTGTAGTAGCTCATGACAATCAACCAGAAAATCATAAGCATCCTCAGATTCTGCACCCTTGAAGACTGGGGGTTTCAATTTCAAGAACTTACTGAAAAGTTCATGTTGATCGTTTGTCATGATAGGCCCAGTAGTCAGACGTGGAAATGTGCCTATTCCCAAGGTTGCATCCATGCGGGGAGCCATAGTAGACGCATGTCGTATCTCTGAAACCGGAGGTGTTGGTGCAGAACCCACTGGAGGTGCTTGACCCTGATCAGACAACCCGCTTAAGATAAGCAAGTACTTGGTTGATCATCTCTGGGGTAGGGGGGGTGGCATTTCCTCATTCTGCCCTTGTTCATTCTCCCCTTCCTCACCCTCTCTTATCACTCTTCGTCGGTGGAGGAGTCACTGCCCTAGTATCAGATGGGCTAGGGGGCTCGTCCTCTCCCTCTAGAGGACGTCCTCCCACGACCTCTTCCACGGCCTCTTGCCGTTGTTCTTCCTCGAGCCACAGCCCCAGTGGCTGGCTCAGTAGTTTCATGTCTTCCGTTGTCGCTGCTGGTGCGGTCGTTGCTCTAGTTCTAACCATCTGCGAAATAGAATGAAGATGGTCAGATACCAATTTGTATCACCTAGATACCAATTGGACTCAAGTAGTAGCACGAAAGAAAGAATAAAAGAATGGAATTTTCCTAAAGTCTTATAGTCTCTCAAGGGAAAGTAAAGGCGTCCCCCTACCGTTCCTTAAGACTCTACTAGACCTGTTCTTGTGTGATGAGACCAATGAACCTAATGCTCTGATACCAAGTCTGTCACGACCCAAATCGGGGACGTGATTGGCACCCACACTTACCCTCCTATGTGAGCGAACCAACCCATCTACACCTTAACATTTCAAGATATATCAACAAAAGAATAATGCGGAAGACTTAAACTCATTAATAAAAACAATTCAAAACTATTATTAATATCCCCCAAAATCTGGAAGTCATCACCACAAGAACATCTATCTCAATTTACTAATCTAAGAATGTCTAAAAAGCTAAAAACAAGTAAAACTAGTCCATGCCGGAAGTTCAAGGCATCAAGACTTGAAGAAGAAGGAGACCCAGTCCAAGCTAGACGCATTAGCTCACCCTGAATTTCCGATGGAGAGAAGACTGGCTTGATCTACTGCTGAGTCGAAGTTGACGGAACGTTTGCTGCATAACACAAATAACAAGGGAAAAATAAAAGTAGGGGGTCAGTACAACCACACGTACTGAGTAGATATCATCGGCTAACTCAAAATAGGGAACAATATATATTAATAATAATGTTAAATCAACTACAATACTCAACATGTAGCAATAGCAATTACTTTATCATTTACAATTTCCGTCAAGTTCACAATGAGGACTCAAGCCTCAATACCATACTCATTTGGGAATTAAGTTCATTAGATTGAGTATATTCATTATCTTTCAAGATTCATTATCTTTCTTCCTCTTGTGTTGGTACGTGACACTCCGCTCCTCTAATTCTATCCTGGTGTCGGAACGTGACACTCCGATCCTCATATTCATTCTATCCTGGTGTCGGAACGTGACACTCCGATCCTCATATCATTCTATCCTGGTACCGGAACGTGGCACCCATCCTCATATTTATCCTTGGTGTCGGAACGTGACACTCCGATCCTCATAATCATCTATCCTGGTACCGGAACGTGGCACCCGATCCTCATATTCTATCCTGGTGTCGGAACGTGACACTCCGATCCTCATATTCATTCTATCCTGGTACGGAACGTGGCACCCGATCCTCATATTCTATCATGGTGTCGGAACGTGACACTCCGATCCTCATATTATTCTATCCTGGTACCGGAACGTGGCACCCGATCCCCTAATTCATCAAGCTTCTTTCACACTAAGGCATCCTCATTCTCCTTATATAATTTATCAAGCCTTCTATCATACTAAGGCATCATCAATCTTATTATATAATATATCAAGCGAATTAGGGTTCTTTCAAGATTTTGGGATTCAATAGCTTCATCATGCTTATTAATTAATCACAATCTCATAATCATAATCATGCAAGCATACAATTTAAGCACATAGACAGGTTTACAACATCATCAATACATATCGTACACTATCAAGAGTTTACTACGATTATCGTAACATAAACCATAACCTACCTCCACCGAAGAATTGGAATCAACAAGCTAATCTTCCCAAAGCTCTCTTCTTCTCGTCCAATCTCCCTCAATCGTTTCTCTCTTTCTTTCTGTTCTTTCTCTTTTGTTTTATTCAAACCCTCTTTCCTTTACCCTAATTAATCATATAATTAAGTGTAAAAGAGGACAATAAAACCCCCCTAATTAACTTAAGGTTACTTCTTTTACCCCTAAGTAATTAGACTTATTAATGTTACCCCTCATCTTTATAATTAAGGAAAGAATAGTCAAAAACGACCCTTAAAACGTGTGTGGAGAAATCCTAAACTGTCTGGGACTTGCGTGACCTGTGACGGGCCGTCGTGCCTGCGACGGTCCGTCACGCAGGTCGTCATAGCTCCAAAAATTCCATCGTCACACCAACGGACACTGTGACGGTCCGTCAACCTGTGACGGTCCGTCCTGCACGTCCGTCATGGCGGTCAGAAACTCGTTTCTTGAACCAAATTCTCAAAGTTGAAGTGTTTTTGCAACGGAACTCACGACGGTTCGTCGTGGATGTGACGGCACGTCCTGCAGGGCCGTCACAATTTACAGAGAGTCGATTTTCAGTCCCAATTTCAAAATTCTAAGTGCCATGGGACGACACTCCCTCGACGGGCCGTCGTGAACACGACGGTCCGTCGTGACCCTCGTCGTCCCAGTCAATTTTTCCAGAAATGGACTCTGTTGCTCAAAACGACTAAACAGGTCGTTACACAAGTTCTTGTTAAGTCTATTAACTTCTTATTCGCGCAAACTGCAAATTTATATCAAGGTGATAAAAATAGAAGTTAATTTAAGTAATTCTTTTAAAAGCCAACTTCCATCTTTACCACCTTGACTTGCTATGCATGTTCTTATCTACACTACGAACATCTTATAAGGGCACACATATACTCAACTCCTCTTTTCACGAAATTGAGCTAAAATCTCTACTCAACAAAAATTCATAACTTAGTGATATAATTTTAGGTGACAAGTTTTTTTTTTTCTTTTGACAAGTAAAATGATATATGGAGGGAAGAATTTATCTCTGGACTTTCATTTATCTTAACAAAAAAGAGGGAAAAATAAAATTACACGTGTTATCTCAATCACATTTTTGTCCTCTTTGACTATCCTTAACATGAAGCAGTCTTGAGATATTGTGAACAATTTTTTTTTCTTTTCCTCCTAAAGATCACATATTACACTATGCTATTTGATTTACTAAGCTCAGCAAAGATGTTATCTAAATTATTGCACATAGAGTGTGTTTGGTATGAAGGAAAACATTTTCTGGAAAATGTTTTCCAATTTTCCCATATTTGGTTGGGGCAAAAGTTTTGCAAAATGTTTTCCAAATCAACTAATTTTCCTCAAAATTAAAGAAAATGACTTCCCTTAAAAAATTAAGGAAAACATTTTCCATAACTCTCCTCCAATTCCAAATTTTTTTTTTGGGAAAAACATCAATTTAAATAAATATTTTCAATTTCAAAATTTTATTTTTTCATCTGATCCTTGACCCTACCCCCCCCCTCGGCCAGCTCCCCAACCCAACCCCTCCCCAAAAAATTATCTTTTCTTTTTAAAAATATTTTCAACTTCAAAATTTTATTTTTAAACTCCTACCCCTCCCGGCCAGCCCCCTACCGCCCCCATCCACCCAATCCCCCCAAAAATTAATTTTATTTTTTAAAAATACTATCAATTCAAAATTTTATTTTTTCACTCATATCCCCTCCCTCCCCCGCCCCCACCCCACCCCACCCCACCAACCCAATAAATAATAATTTTGATTTGAAAAATATTTTCAATGTCATAAATTATTTACTCTAGTAAAAATAAAAATATCTCTAAAAAAACATTTTCATCATTCATAAATCAAACACTAAAAATCATTTCCTAAAAATATTTTCTACTCACCAACCAAACATGAGAAAATAAGTCCAAAATCTACTTGTTTTCCAGGAAAACATTTTCTAGGAAAATAATTTCCATGGAAAACATTTTCCTCCATACCAAACACACCCATAGACATAGTTGCTTTTGAATCTAATAAAGCGATAATTAACAAGTAAAACTAAAACTAAAAATAAGGATATACAGGGATGGAGTACATGGATCTGTAAGACCCGCTTACATATTAGCCTTACCTGTAACATTCATAGTTTGAGTGTATGATAGATAAGACATGTTATAGCTATGTTGGTTTCCTTTCATTTAAGTTTACTACTCTTGAGTCTTGACTTCAGATTTTCAATTCAATAAATGAAAAGCTGAATGACAATTTTTTAATCAAAGCCTATCCCACATGCATAAAGCTGAATGACAATTTTTTAATCAAAGCCTATCCCACATGCATAGTGACATAATATGTAATACCTTCTTCATTAGATATTATGTGTGTTAAAATCACACATAATACCATATTAAGGGAATGAATATTGCCAAATCATTCTCGATCATCATTAGTCTCTTATTGTATGATTATTCTCTCATTCCTAGAACTGTTATGATTACGTATATGATATAAAACTCTGGTGTAAAGTTTTTGATTTCCACTATCATATCACAAGTTGCAATTTAGATAATACTAAGAAAACAAAAGAAATTTAGATACTCGTAAATTAAAAGTCGAATCTACAAGTGAAGTAAAACTTTTTACATCTAATACTAAAACTGTAACCTCTATCCAAGAATAACTACTAAACACTAATACAACACCATTAAAAACAGAACCTTGTGGTTCGTTTTCAAGAAAAAGAGACCTAAGATTTCAAAAGACTGAAAAAGGTATGTGAAATTGTACCTTAAGTCTTGAAAATTAAAGAATCAATCATTTTTTATGGTTTGGCCTCCTCATTTTTCTGTTTCTGGAACTTCAATATTTTCCCCCTTTTTAATGGTTTGGCTCCTCCTTATTCTGATTCTGGAATTTGATTGTTTTTCTCGATTACTTGCCTCACTCAATAATATAATTATAGGTGATCAAGAATCCAACATTACTAATTAGTAAGTATACCAAATGTATTTGAATCATAAAGGAGTCAAATCCATGAGAATGTGAAACTCTATAGAGTGTGCATAGTATACATACATACAAAGTCAAGACGAACTACAAAGATTTGGTAAATTTTCATCTCCCATGACATGATTGTAGTAAGAGTAAACTCTTGGGAAAATGGCTGGATCTATTAAGATGTATACAAATTAAAAGAGGGCGTAGGTAAAATCTATCCATCCATATTTCACATATTACATAATAAAATAAAAATAATCACCAAAGAAATTATAAATTACTTGATTGAAGTAACACTGAATACATTCTTAATACTTTGCCTCTTTCTTTCTTTAATTAGTCTTCATGGATGTTAAAGAGTTCCATTAACATCTAAAGATATATTTATTTTAATACTTGAACAGAATTATTAAAGGCCCGGGTCGATGAGTTAAAATGCTTGAACACTTGAATTGTTAGACTTGTCAAAGAATAGAAAATTGACAATCATCTAAGCTTCTCATTAATACTATTATTTCTTTAGATGATGATTTAGTGCGTTCGATGATCAATAATTTGTGCTTGGTGCTCCAAGTAAGTAAATTGTCATTGAAGCATTGGAATGAGAAAAACAGATCCTTTATGTAGAGTAGAAAAGTACAACTTTTATCTTTCTCAAACGATCATACAATTTTACTCTTTCTTGTTGTTATCGAACTTGAAATAGGGGGAGTGATAGAGTTTAGAACAATAAGAGTATTGTCAAATTCACTTGTACAGTTGTTTCTGACATTGGCTACAAATACATGAATCAGAGATGTATGTAGAAGTTGGCAAGGAGGAGACAATAATCTTAACCTTTCTGCTATTGCTATATTTCAATAAGCAATTTATAGTTATGAATCCATGGTATTGATTGTTATTATTGTTCTACAAAAAATAATGTACTCATTCAAATGGAGAAACAGGATATGCACCTTACAGTTAGCAGAGAGAACCACTCGTGACAATCTAAATCGAAGAAATGTTTCCATGGACTCTGCAAAAAAAGTGCCAAAAAGAACTTAGCAAAAGATGGTATTTACTTGATACATAATTGTGAAAAATAAATATAAATACATAACATTACAAATGTTTGCAATCGTTTGTAATATTGATAATGCCATCCTACATGAGTCATACACTAACTTTTTGTTTTTCACAGCTATCCATCTCCTCCCGGAGAAGCCAAAATAAATAGTTTGGAAGATTATAATTCACAATAAAATTCATGCAATTTAATATACGGTATTATTTCATAAATAGAGAATAACCAAATAATCATTGTGCAACAAATGAGAAACAAAGAGTCAGTGGTCAAAATTACACCTTAAGTATTCGGAATTTGAATTTCATCACTGAACTATGGATTATCAACAATTATTTGTCAAAACACAAGTCGCTCATCAATAGCTTACTTCTCCAACGTGAACTTATAGTGATATTTCATATAAGAAAGTCACTTCTCCTTCAGTTCATGTATGTTTTTCAGCCTTCACTCTAGAAACAAATAAACAGAAGTGGCGGATTCAATCATTTTTGAAAAATTTCATCAAACTTGTGATGCAACTGCTAAAATAGTTGAAGAGAAATCTGATCAAGCAAGCTCTTTTTCTAGTTTTATAAGGAACAAGTTAACAATAAACTCGATGCACCTGTGAATCAGGATAAGGTTCGAGTAAACCTGTGTGATAAACTCATATATAGACAATCTTAGTTAGTGAAGCTAGCACAAAAACACAATGCTCATATAAGCTCTGCCCTAAGAGCGCAAATGTTACATACTTCTATCTGTATGAAACCAGGAGAGGAGATGCAACCTTGCAACCCAATTAAAATCTATATAAAAATCTGCAGTAGATGTTCAATATTGGTTCAATTGCATCTTCTTGATGCCCTTTTTATAAAATCTATTACTTCATTAAAAGAAACATCGCAGTAGATATTCGTTAGTGGTCACCACCTAATTAATGTACAGCTACAAATCACTTTCACTTTTGCTGAATGTTCCTTTTTTAATAACCCTTTTTCTTACTCTTCCTTTCTCAATTAGGATCAATATTTGTAGTGTGTTTCAGATTCTTAATTTTTTGGTTGCATATGAGGTTAACACATAACAGTGAGAAATATATATTGACTGAATATAACTTAACTAAATCAAGAATGCAAATGAACGAAACAGATTCTAGTCGATCAAAAATTAGGTAAATAAGATGAGAATAAGGATTCATTTAGATAATAATGAAAAAAAAGATGAAAACCAACAACAATGAATAGATAATTATTAGTGTATTTAATGTGATTATAAGATATTGAAATATATCTTCAGAAGAGAGCAACTATTATTAGATCAGTATAATGACACTACCAAAAGAAAATTGACATCAAGAATCAGATGTCCACACCAAATTCTATAGTGTAATAACAAGAATCATTCAAAAAGAGTGGCTTCCCACTGGCTTATCATCCAAGAAGACAACAACTCGAGAAACTACCATCATCATAAGGGGGAGCAACTTGATAAAATTAAAAGTATCCTAAAAAAATGAATCAAAACAAACAAACATAAGAATAAAACAGCACCAACAACACATAAAAAGGAAAGAAATAGATGGGCAAAAACTCAGCTCAAAGTAGCATAAAAGGTATTTCTCCCATATTTGTCCATGTCAGCTAATGAAACATGGACAAAATTAAATGATAAAGAAGAAAATAAAAAGGTAGCTTCAGGATCACCACCCTTACTAGGTTCATCTTAGCAATTTTACTATACAAACTGAACAAATACATGAACTCTAAGAAGCACCTCAACTAAACGCTTACTCATCCTAAAAATACCACCTTTAATCATCCTAGCTCTTAATCTAAAGACTCTGAAAAAACACAACAGCATAACAACAACAAAAACCACCACCCAACACATAAAAAGAGGAAAACACTTAAGTAGCATAACAAGCATCCGACCCCACCCCACCCCCCAAAAACAAAAAACCAAAAAAAAGCTTAGCAGTCTAACATAGTTGATTTCAGTTTCGTGTTTTTCACCGTAACAATACAAGCAAATCAATTTAACTATATAGATAGAGCATGAAATTTTTTTTATGTACATGTACGTAAAAGATAAGCTCATATACCTTCAATTAATATTGATCATTTTGTTTCAGATAGGCTACGAACAATAAAGATATAGTTGTATTAAGTGATGACCTGTTCCAGCTAGACTACATGAAATGAATATATAATTGGGTAAGTGATGAAAAAAGTGTACGACCACCTCACGAGCCATGAGCATAAACATTATATATAGAGACCACTAAACTCAACCTTCAACCAAGTTAATCAACACAGTCCTAATCTAAATGTCCTGAGGGCGATATGTTGCTGTGCTTGTTCATGTTCTCGATTTCAATATGATAAATAATTTCACTTTCACTTCATAGATAATGCATATTTGTCAAATTTAAAGAACACAGGTATTGCTTAGCAAAAGAGGTTGAATTTTACAGAAGCAGATTGTTCAGAAGTGTGTGAAACCACTCAAATCTCCAACTTATCAATAGGACAAAATTGCAGAGAAAAAAGGGGAGAGAGGTTTCCAAAAATAACTATCGAATATATATAGTACTAACCTTCGATAATTTTTCTCACAAAGCCTTTCTATATTCTCGTTGAATTCTTGGTACATTTTGTTGAATCCATCCCATTGTTTTAGTCAACTTTAGCTATTCAATTGGTACAAGCAATTGTTAAAAAGGAATAGTAATTGGAGTTGAAAAGAAAAGATTTGGTAGTTGGCAAATTGGTAAGATTTGCAACCATTCTTGACTTTGCTATGTTTACATATGTCATTAGTGACATAGACATGATTTTATCCTTCTATAAATAGAGCATTCTTGCTCATTTGTAGAATACACCAAGTTAGAAAGAAAAACCATTTTGAGAGCAAAGTGAGGTATTCCATAGACTATATAAGAAAATAGTCTGTGAAGAAAAATAGAGTGTGAGCGATATTTTAGTAAGACGGAAACCAAAATAGTGTTGTTCCTTTTGAGTGTGTAGTAGTCATTTTGAGTGTTGTATTCGTGACTACATAGTGTAAAAATTCCTTACTATAGTAATATCAATTTCTCCTCTTGTCCCGTGGTTTTTTCCCTTATTCAGAAGGGTTTCCACGTAAAATTCTTGGTGTCGTTATTTTCCCATTTTAATTCCATTACATTTACCATATATATTTTTGTGTTTGTCCGCGTTTTCCTAACAAACTGGTATCAGAGCCAAGGTTTTATCTGAATATGCTCTGTGGTTGCAGCACAGTCTGAACTTACACATCAGAAAAGATTTACTTTGATTTGCGATAACTATATTTTTTGGGGAAAACAATGGAAGCCAACACAAGTAGAATGGTTACTTTGAATGGTGTTAATTATGCCATTTGGAAGAGGAAAATAGAAGATCTGCTTTATGTCAAGAATTTTTATAAACCAGTATTTACCACTGTAAAGCCTAATAATATGACAGATGAAGAGTGGAATTTGTTGCATAGACAGGTTTGTGGATTCATTAGGTAATGGGTCGACGATAATGTGTTGAACCATATTTCTGGGGAAACACATGCTCGAACCCTATGGGAGCATCTTGAAAGTTTGTATGCTCGAAAGACTGGCAACAACAAAATGTTCTTAATAAAGCAGATGTTGAGTTTGAAGTATCATGATGGTTCTCCAATGACAAACCATCTGAATAATTTTCAGGGGATTATGAACCAATTATCTGCTATGGGCATCAAATTTGATGAAGAAATTCAAGGTTTGCTTCTACTTGGTTCCCTACCAGATTCTTGGGAAACATTTAGAACGTCATTGTCAAATTCTGCTCCGGATGGTGTGATCTCTATGGATTCCGCCAAGAGTAGTGTCTTGAACGAAGAGATGAGAAGAAAACCTCTAGGTTCCTCTTCGTCGGATGTCCTGATAACTGGCCCCAGGGGGAGAAATAAAACTCGTGGTTCTCAGAATAGAGAACTAAATAGGAGCAAATCCAAAGGCAGACTTATGGATATTGAGTGCTATCATTGTGGCATGAAAGGGCACACAAAGAAGTTCTGCAGGAAGTTGAAGAGGGAGAACAATAACAAAGAGGAAACTAAACAAGATGGCAATGAAAATTGCCTAGCCACCGTCACCACCGAAGATCTTGTTACCGTTCTAGATGAAAACATGATAAATATTGCTTGTGATGAGTCAAGTTGGGTTGTGGAAACTGGTGCCGCATCTAATGTGACATCAAGGAAGGATTTTTTCTCTTCCTACACTCCTGGTGATTTTGGAACCTTGAGTATGGGTAATGAGACTGTTTCTAGGGTGGTTGGTATTGGTACAATTTGTTTGGACACTAGTGTTGGAACTAAACTAGTTTTGAACAATGTGAAACATGCTCCTGATGTTCGTCTGCACCTAATTTCTGTTGGTGTTTTAGATGATGAAGGATATGTTAGTACCAACGGTGATGGAAAATGGAAGCGCATTAAGGGTTCCTTGGTTGTGGCTCGTGGTAACAAACGTCGTGGTCTATACTGGACTACGACCTCTGCTTGTGTTGATATGGTGAATGCGGTTGAGAGCGATAGCTCTTCAACATTATGGCACAAGAGGCTTAGCCACATTAGCGAGAAAGGACTTAATGTTCTAGCCAACAAGAAACTATTGTCAAGTTTTCAAAGTGCTAAATTGAATAATGTGAGCACTGCTTGGCTGGTAAACAAAATAGAGTTTCCTTTAAGTCCTACCCTCCTTCGAGAAAGACAGAGTTGCTTGAGTTAGTGCACTCTGATTTATGTGGTCCAATGAAGACAAAGACATTGGGTGGTGCACTTTACTTTGTCACTTTCATTGATGATTGCTCAAGAAAACTTTGGGTCTATGTCTTGAAGACTAAAGACCAAGTGTTAGGTGTCTTTAAGCAGTTTCAGGCTTCAGTTGAAAAAGAAACTGGAAAGAAATTGAAACGTATTCGTACTGATAATGGTGGTGAATATTGTGAACCATTTGACGAATACTGCAAGCATCAAGGTATTAGACACCAGAAGACTCCTCCCAAGACTCCTCAGCTTAATGGTTTGGCTGAGAGGATGAACAGGACCTTGATGGAAAGAGTTAGGTGTTTGCTTTCTGAAGCAAAGTTGCCAAACTCATTTTGGGGTGAGGCTTTATTGACCGCTGCACATGTTATTAATCTATCTCTTGCTGTTGCTTTGCAAAGTGATGTACCAAATAGTGTTTGGTATGGAAGGATGTTTCCTATGACCATTTGAGATTATTGGTTGCAAAGTTTTTGTACATGTGCCGAAAGATGAGAGGTCAAAGTTAGATGCAAGACAAGGCAATGCATCTTCATTGGATATGGCCTAGATGAATTTGGTTACAGGCTATATGATCCAATTGAAAAGACTTGTGAGAAGCCGTGATATTATTTTTATGGAGAATCAAACAATTGAAGATATTGATAAAGCGGAGAAGGTAGAATCTTCAAGTTTTGATGGTATAGTTCATCATGATAAAATTCCTCACACAAGTGTGCATGATGTTGTTGGGTTTGATAATCATGGTGACGCCCAGAATCATGTATCGGATCAACATGTTGATGTTGATAATAACAATGATATTGTTATTGATGATCCTGTTGCTCATGAAGTGTGGACGAATAAAGTATTCCGCTTCGGAGGTCCACAAGACAGCGGTTTCCTTCCTCGCGTCATTCACCCAATCAGTATGTGTTACTCACTGACGGGGGAGAAACTGAATGTTATGAGGAGGCCATGGAAGATGAGCACAAGAATCAATGGATTGAAGCCATGCAAGACGAGATGAAGTCTTTGCATGAGAACCACACTTATGAGTTGGTAAAATTTCCCAAGGGCATGAGAGCTTTGAAGAACAAGTGGGTGTTCAAAGTTAAACTTGAAGAACACAACTTGAAGCCCAGGTACAAACCTAGATTGGTTGTTAAGGGATTCGGTCAAAGGAAAGGTATTGACTTTGACAAAATATTTTCTCCTGTTGTGAAAATGTCCTCGATTCGCACAGTTCTAGGTTTGGCTGCTAGTCTTAATTTAGAGATTGAGCAGATGGATGTGAAGACGGCTTTCCTTTACGATGACCTAGAAGAAGAGATTTATATGGAACAACCTGAGGGCTTCAAAGTAGATGGTAAAGAAAATTTTGTATGCAAACTTAAAAAGAGACTCTATGGCCTAAAACAAGCTCCCAGACAGTGGTACAACAAGTTTGAATCTGTTATGGGGGAGCAAGGCTATAAGAAAACTTCTTCAGATCATTGCGTATTTGTACAAAAATTTTCTGACAAAGATTTTATCATCCTTTTGTTGTATGTGGATGATATGTTGATTGTGGGCAAGAATACTTCCAAGATTGACGAGCTGAAGAAAGAGTTGTGTAAGTCTTTTTTATGAAAGACGTGGGTCATGCCAAGCAAATTTTGGGCATGAGAATTACTCGTCTTAGAGAAGAAAGGAAGATTTATTTGTCCCAGAGGAAGTACATTGAACGTGTACTGGAGCGCTTCAATATGAAGAATGCTAAGCCTTTTAGTATACCCCTTGCTGGTCATGTGAAGTTGAGCAAGAAGATGTGTCCTACAGCTAGGGAGGAAAAAGAGAAGATGGCCAAAGTTCCATATTCCTCAGTTGTCGGAAGTCTAATGTATGCAATGGTGTGCACTAGACCTGATATTGCTCACGCAGTTGGTGTTGTCAGTAGATTTCTCGAAAATCCGGGAAAAGAGCATTGGGAAGCTGTGAAATGGATACTCAGGTATCTTAGAGGAAGCCTAGATGAATGCTTGTGTTTTGGAGCATCAAATCCAATCTTGAAAGGCTATACAGATTCTGATATGGCAGGTGACCTTGATAACACAAAATCCACTACTGGATATTTGTTTACTTTTTTAGGGGGAGCTATATCATGACAGTCAAAGTTGCAGAAATATGTTGCACTATCTACAAATGAAGCTGAGTATATTGCGGCTACTGAAGTCGGCAAGGAGATGATATGGCTAAAGCGATTTCTTCAAGAGCTTGATTTGAATCAGATGGAGTATATTGTCTATTGTGACAGCCAGAGTGCAATAGACTTGAGCAAGAAGTCCATGTACCATGCAAGAACAAAACACATTGACGTCAGATATCATTGGATTCGTGACAAAGTGGAGAATGAATCATTCCACGTCAAAAAGATTCACACAAGTGAAAATCCTGCAGATATGCTGACCAAGATGATACCGAAAGACAAGTTCGAGTTATGCAAATAACTTGTGGGTATGAGCTCTCTCTAAAGAAGTTGAAGATACCTTCTTCAGTAAATGGGACTGGAGGGGGAGATTTGTTGAATCCATCCCATTTTTAGTCAACTTTAGCTATTCAATTGGTACAAGCAATTGTTAAAAAAGAATAGTAATGGAGTTGAAAAGAAAAGATTTGGTAGTTGGCAAATTGGTAAGATTTGCAACCATTCTTGACTTTGCTATGTTTACATATGTCATTAGTGACATAGGCATGGTTTTATCCTTCTATAAACAGAGCATTCTTGCTCATTTGTAGAATACACCAAGTTAGAAAGAAAAACCATTTTGAGAGCAAAGTGAGGTATTCCATAGACTATATAAGAAAATAGTCTATGAAGAAAAATAGAGTGTGAGCGATATTTTAGTAAGACAGAAACTAAAAAAGTGTTGTTCCTTTTGAGTGTGTAGTAGTCACTTTGAGTGTTGTATTCGTGACTACACAGTGTAAAAATTCCTTACTATAGTAATATCAATTGCTCCTCTTGGCCCGTGGTTTTTTCCCTTATTCAGAAGGGTTTTCATGTAAAATTCTTGGTATCGTTATTTTTCCATTTTATTTCCATTACATTTAACATATATATATTTTTGTGTTTGTCCGCGTTTTCCTAACACATTTTACACCTAAGAAATTGAGACAAAATAGTGACTGAGTACATGCATGTGCAGAATCCGTTAAAAGGAAGAGAGCCAAATCCTCACAAGATTTCTGGTGAGTTTTACATAATTCTCTTTCTTTCTTGTTGCATCCTTCCTGTAAACTTTTCCCAATTCCAAAATCAAAAACACATAAAAAGAAATTATAATTTGACTTTGATATATAAGAAATCATCAGTATCTTGGCAAAACTAATCAAACGCAAAAACTGGATGGAAAACACTGAAATACGATTAAACAGAAAGATTACCTCCAATTTTGATAGTCAATGTGAAATTTCATCACAAAATTGATGCTCCAGCTAGAAACTGGAATCACTCTTCACTATAGTTCCATCAATTTGCTCTTCTCCGAAAATGTGATACCTCCATTTCTAATTTACTTTTTCGACTTCTCTCCGTCAAGAGTGAGAATGAGAATGAAAAATAGAAATGTAGAAAATTATTGAGAAGATGATAGACTGATGAAAGAACCATAGCAAACATGCAGAAGGACACGTGTTTATTCAATAGTGAATAAGGCTTAATTGTACAGTACAATATTTTATACTATTGGTACAAGTTTGTACAGATGTGTTGATACTACACCTTGTTGGCTTATATATAAGGGTAATTTGATCTCACTGAAAATCAGTGTTATTATTTTTTAAATTTTTATTTGAAAGAAACAAAAGTATAAAAATTAGATGGCTAATTTTATATCCCAAACAAAAATAATTATCATAATTTTTTCTATCAATATAATACTGTGTTGGAACATTACCATAAATTTTAGAATGAGTATTTCTATATCATTAATATTTTGTCACACTAAAAATTAATGATACCATTTTCTTTTTATTTTCTGCTCTGAAAGATACAATTAATTGAAATTATGTGACTTGTTGTTTATCCAATAAAAAAGTAACTATCATAAATATTTGTCAAATTAATACGGTGTTGAAACATTACATAAATTTTCAGGATAAATATTCTTAACTTATATATAATTGATATTTCATCTCACTAAATAAAATGACACCAATTTTTTTTTCAAAGATGGAAAGAATTAAAATTATATGGATAGTTATTTATCCAACAGAAAAATAACTATCATTAAAATTTTAATCACCCCTTATTTATAGAATTATATAAAAAGAAAAATAAATAATTTTTAATTGTATTGCCAATTGGTATGTTATATTTTTATTAGCATTAAAAAAATATTCTATAGTAATTTATTAGATGATACTATATCAAATATAAAATTAAGTATATTGAAATATAATTATTAAACGATAAACTAAAATTATAAATACTAATTTTTCTAATAAGAAATACTATCAATTATTGATTAATAACTTCCTTGAACATTAAATTAAATTTATAAATATATGTAGATTTTCAATTATTTATTTATAAGAACTTTGTATGCACAATGTAAGTGTAAGCATAAAATTTTTATGATATGTTTGGTTGTAGTGATTTATTTTAGTATATAAATAGTTGTCATGCTTTATTTTTGAAAAGCTTAATCACAAAAAATTTACTCAACATTGTAAGATATATTTTATCTCATAATAATATGAGATGATTTTATAGTACTCTTTGTGTAATGAATATCTAAATTGTATTTTTAATACTTAATTAATTTAATTAAATTTAACATTAAAAATTAGTCAAATCGAATTTTTTTTTTACAAGTTTAGCTGTCACGACCCAAATCCGAGCCCCGAGTGGCACCACACTTATCCTACTATGTGAGCGAACCAACCAATCTAAACCCCAACATTTCAAACATAATGAACAAAATACAATGCGGAAGACTTAAACTCATTAATAAAAATCAATTATATAACTTCTAAAAACTCAACATCTATTATTCCCCAAAATCTGGAAGTCATCATCACAAGAACATCTATGATCAAATTACTAGACTAAGAATATTCTAAGAAGCTAAAATAATTAAAAAAAAAGCTAGTCCATGCCGGAACTTCAAGGCATCAAGACATGAGGAAGAAGATCCAGTCCAAGCTAGAAGCATTAGCTCACCCTGAAATCCAATGTAATGAAGACTGGCTAGAGTTGCGGTTGAGTTGAAGACGACGGTACGTTTGCTGCACTCCACAAATAACAAAGAAAGAAACATACAAGTACGGGTCAGTACAAAACACAAGTACTGAGTAGGTATCATCGGCCAACTCAAAATAGAAAACAGTATATATCAGATAATATCACAAATCAACTACAATACTCAACATGTAGCAACAACAAGTACAATAATCATAAATAAGTACCGCCAAGTTCACCCATGAGGACTCAAGCCTCAATACCATACTCATTTGAGAAATAGGTTCATTAAATAGAGTATGTTAACATCTTTCAAGATTCATTATCTTTATTCCTCTCGTGTCGGTACGTGACACTCCGTTCCCCTACTACTATGTGTCGGAACGTGACACTCTGATCCCCTAATTCTATGTGTCAGTTCGTGACACCCGATCCCCTAATTCTACGTGTCGGGTCGTGACACCCGATCCCCTAATTCTACGTGTCGGTCCGTGACACCCGATCCCCTAATTCTTCGTGTCGGTTCGTGACACCCGATCCCCTAATTCTACGTGTCGGTTCGTGACACCCGCTCCACTAATCTCATTCTATCAATTCGTCAATCCTTATTTTATACCAAGGCATCATAAATCCCATTATGTTAGTTCATCAAGCCTTCTTTTATACCAAGGCATCATCGTTAACAAAGTGAATTTAGGATTAGAGATTCAACAGCCTCATCATGCTTATTCATCACAATTATATAATCACATCATGTAAACACACAATCAAGCATATAGAAGGTTTTATAATACTATCCAACACATATCATTCGCTATTAAGAGTAAACTACGAATAGCATAAAAACCATAACCTACCTCCACCGAAGAATTTGGATCAAGCAAGCAATTTCCCAAAGCTTTGTTCTTCTTCTCTCCCTGTTCGTTCGTTTTCTCCTCTCTTGTTCTTTCTATTTTTCTTATTCAAACCTCTTTCTTTTACCCTAATTAGCATATAATTAAGTATAAAAGATGATGAATTAACCATTTAATAATTCAAGGTTATCTCCTTTAACCCCCAAGTAATTGAATTATTAATATTAACCCACTAAATTTATAATTATAGCTGGAATAGTTCAAAACGCCCCTTAATTTACTTAACAGAAATCTGACCCAGCCTGAGATTACGCAGCCTGTGACGGCCCGTCATGCCTGCGACGGTCTGTCCTGCTGAGTCGTCACAGAGTTCAGAGACTCAATTTCCTTGAAGAGTCTGTGACGGTCCGTCGTGCCCACGACGGTCCGTCCTGCCATGTCGTCACGAAGTTCAGAGAGTCGATTTCAGTACCCAAATTTCTAATTTCTAAGTGTTTTGAAATGAGACCCCCTCGACGGTCCGTCGTGGGATCCGTCGTCTCAGTCAATTTTTCCAGAAATAAAATCTGTTGCTCAAAACGACTAAACAGGTCATTACATTAGCTTTAGTCATATTTTCAACAACACACTTAACCTTTTCGGTGGTCCTATTACCCCCTTGAACCATTTTTTATATATATTAGTTCACCCTCAAACGCTGACGTGGTCACATGCGTGAACTCACCTTCGTGAGGCGCGTAAGAATGTGATAAAATGTCCATGTGGAGTCCAAATAAGCCTCCCAACAATAACTTTACTCTTTATTTAACCATACATTATTATTTTACCCGTTTCCAATTTATTTATCTCCATCTTGAAAAAAAGCTCTCTTTTTTATTTTTCATCCACCATTTTCTCTTATTAACAAACGTTTTGAATTTTTTTTGGGTAGAATTCCAACTACTCTGAAATAGGATCAGAGTTGCAAAACATTTAAGCCTTTGCAATTCAGATCCTGAAGAAATAAAAACAAAAACAAAAAAATTAGAGAGAAAAGAAAAAAAACTTTTCTCATTGATTTTTGTATGAATATATATATATATATATAGAACATCACAAACACGCCATAACTTTCATTTTTTCTCCATCAATTTCCGTTTTGAAAGTTGGAAACCGTTATCCTTTTCAACAACCGCATCAAAATCAAACTATTCACTCCGATAAATTTTGAATTTTTTCACTGTATTTTGTAATCGTGTTCATCAGAAGAAATCGTAAAAATGCTTCGAGCACAACAATAATGGTAGATGGAAGAAAAAAAAAAAAGAAGAAAGAGAAAGGTTTTAGTTTTGATTTGAAGGAAAAGGAGAGAAGAAGAAAAAAGGTTAAAGAACCGTTTGTTTTGACCCTTTTGTGTTGAGATATAAGGGTAGATTGTGTTTCCAAAGGTGGATGAGCTTCAAGTGAGGATCATGGAAGAATCTCAAAGTTCCGGATATTCAATCCATCATTGTTCCACAAGGATTTACATTAATTGAGAGAAGTTTTATGGTGGAGTGGTATGAAGAGATGATTGGAAATTTCGTTGACAAGTGCCAAACTGTAAACAAGTCCAGGTAGAGCACCAAAGGTACAATAGTGTGGCTAAGAATATAGATATTACAGATTGGAAATGATAGAAGATTAACATAGAGTTAATTAGAGGTTTGCTGCAGTCTCGCAGGCAACATGATTTGATTTTGGTGTTTGTAGATCAAATGACTAAATCAGCCTATTTCTTGCCGATAAAGAATACCCATATGACAAAGGATTGTACCTGATTATATATACAAGAGATTTTCAGACTTCACGGAGTTCCAACGTTTATCATTTCAAATAGAGGTTCTCAATTCACTATTTAGTTTGTTAAGTCTTTCCAAAAAGGTTTAGTCTCGAAGATACATCTTAGTACTATTTTTCATCATGTGACTGATGGTCAAGCGGAGTGCATAATTCATACCATAGAGGATATGTTAAGAGCACGTGTCATAGACTTCAAAGGTAATTTGGATGATCATTTGCATCTCATAGAATTAACATATAATAATGGTTATTACTCTAGTATCTAGATGGTTCCTTATGAGGCTCTTTACGAACGAAGGTGTAGATTGCTTATCGGTTGGTTTGAATTTGATGAAGTTGAGTTGATAGGTCCGAACTTAGTTCATCAAGCCATGGAGAAGTTTAAGATTATCCAGGGAAGGCTAAAAACAACTAAGAGTCGTCACAAATGCTATACATATGTTAGGAGATGAGACTTAGAATTTAAAGTTGAGGATTGAGTACTTGAAGGTTTAACCCATGAAGGATGTTATGATATTTGGTAAGATGGGAAAACTTAGTCTGGTATAATTTCCTTAGAGGATATCTAAGAGAGTTGCTAATATAGCTTATTAGTTGCAGCTACCGTCAGAATTAACAACGCTTCATCCAGTATTTCACATTTCTATGTTGAAGAAGTTCATGGACGATCCTTCGCTTATAATACCTACTAAGAATATTGATATTAAGGACATCCTATCTTATGATGAGCTACCTATTCAGATTCTTGATCAGCAGGTTCACAGTTGAGAACGAAGAAAGTTGCATCAATCTATGTCTTATGGAGATATAAATTAAGAAGAAGCTACTTAGAAAGTTGAGGTGGATATGAGGAAGAGATACCCACATATCTTTCCTCGCAGAGGAATTCTAGACCAAGGTAATAACTTTTGTTAATTAACTCTTTAAATTGATATGCTGAGTTATGTTAATTGCATGTTGGGTGTTGAATTTTCCACCTCTTTTCTACTTAGAGTTACCTTATTCGTGGACCAATGTTCCGGGGGAGCCGGGAGGGTGTGATATTGTAACACCTCGGACTTAGAAGATCTAAGTTAGAACGTGTTAAACTGAGATTTGCACAAGTGCTCTTCAATATATAAGTTTTTGGGTCAACTTAAAACGACACATATCTCTTATAAGCTAGTCCATGCCGGAACTTCAAGGCATCAAGACATGAGGAAGAAGATCCAGTCCAAGCTAGAAGCATTAGCTCACCCTGAAATCCGATGTAATGAAGACTGGCTAGAGTTGCGATTGAGTTGAAGACGACGGTACGTTTGTTGCACTCCACAAATAACAAAGAAAGAAACATACAAGTAGGGGTCAGTACAAAACACAAGTACTAAGTAGGTATCATCGGCCAACTCAAAATAGAAAACAATATATATCAGATAATATCACAAATCAACTACAATACTCAACATGTATCAACAACAAGTACTATAATCATAAATAAGTACCGCCAAGTTCACCCATGAGGACTGAAGCCTCAATACCATACTCATTTGGGAAATAGGTTCATTAAATTGAGTATATTAACATCTTTCAAGATTCATTATCTTTATTCCTCTCGTGTCGGTACGTGACACTCCGCTCCCCTACTACTATGTGTCGGAACATGACACTCCGATCCCCTAATTCTACGTGTCGGTTCGTGACACCCGATCCCCTAATTCTATGTGTCGGTTCGTGACACCCGATCCCCTAATTCTACGTGTCGGTCCGTGACACTCGATCCCCTAATTCTACGTGTCGGTTCGTGACACCCGATCCCCTAATTCTACGTGTCGGTTCGTGACACCCGCTCCACTAATCTCATTTTATCAATTCGTCAATCCTTCTTTTTTACCAACGCATCATCAATCCCATTATGTTAGTTCATCAAGCCTTCTTTTATACCAAGGCATCATCGTTAACAAATTGAATTTAGGATTAGAGATTCAATAGCCTCATCATGCTTATTCATCACAATTATATAATCACATCATGTAAACACACAATCAAGCATATAAAAGGTTTTAAAATACTACCCAACACATATCATTCGCTATTAAGAGTCTACTACAAATAGCATAAAAACCATAACCTACCTCCACCGAAGAATTTGGATCAAGCAAGCAATTTCCCAAAGCTTTGTTCTTCTTCTCTCTCTGTTCGTTCGTTTTCTCCCTCTCTTGTTCTTTCTATTTTTCTTATTCAAATCCTCTTTCTTTTACCCTAATTAGCATATAATTAAGTATAAAAGATGATGAATTAACCCATTAATTAATTCAAGGTTATCTCCTTTAACCCCCAAGTAATTGAATTATTAATATTAACCCACTAAATTTATAATTATAGGTGGAATAGTCCAAAACGCCCCTTAATTTACTTAACATAAATCCGACCCAGCCTGGGACTACGCAGCCTGTGATGGCCCGTCGTGCCTGCGACGGTCCGTCCTGCTGAGTCGTCACAGAGTTCAGAGACTCAATTTCCTTGAAGAGTCTGTGACGGTCCGTCGTGCCCACGACGGTCCGTCCTGCCATGTCGTCACAAAGTTCTGAGAGACGATTTCAGTACCCAAATTTCTAATTTCTAAGTGTTTTGAAACGAGACCCCCTCGACGGTCCGTCGTGCCTATGACGGTCCGTCGTGGGATCCGTCGTCTCAGCCAATTTTTCCAGAAATAAAATCTGTTGCTCAAAACGACTAAACAGGTCGTTACAATAGATACCAATTTACCCATCGTTCGTCCTCGAACGATCACAAGAATAAAAACAAGGGCGAAAAGGAGTACCTGAATCCGTAAACAGGTGTGGGTATCTTTCTTGCATATTTGCCTCCTTCTCTCAAGTGGACTCTTCAACTGGTCGATTCTTCCATTGAACCTTGATGGATGCAATCTCTCTTGACCTCAACTTGCAGACTTCTCTATCTAAAATAGCAACAGGCTCCTCCTCACAAGACAAATTCTCATCAAGAAGGACTAAATCCCAACGAATGATGTAGTTTCCATCCCCATGGTATCTTTTCAACATAGACACATGAAATACCGGATGCACTCCTGACAGTCCTGGGGGCAAAGCTAATTCATAAGCTACCTCCCCTACTCGCTTAATACTTCGAATGGTCCAATATACCTTGGGCTTAGCTTACCTCTTTTACCAAACCGCATCACCCTTTTCATGGGCGAGACCTTCAGCAAGACTTGCTCACCCTCCATAAACTCCAAATCTCTAACCTTTCGATCTGCATATTCTTTTTGCCTACTTTGAGCCGCTAGAAGCTTTTCCTGAATAGATTTCAGCTTCTCTAACGAATCCCTCAAAAGGTCAGTACCCCAAGGTCTAACCTCAAATGCATCAAACCAACCAATGGGAGACCTACATCTCCTCCCATACAGTGTCTCAAATGGGGCAATACCAATGCTTGAGTGATAGCTATTATTGTAGGAGAACTCTGCTAAGGGTAAGAAGTTATCCCAATGACCACCAAATTCTATCACACATGCACAAAGCATATCCTCCAACACTTGGATCGTTCGCTCAGACTGACCATCGGTCTGAGGATGGAACGCAATACTAAGGTCTTACCTAGTACCCAATTCCGCATGCAATGTTTTCCAAAACTTAAAAGTAAATTGAGTACCTCTATGGAGAGTGGAACCCCATGCAACCGAACAATTTCTGAGATGTAAAGTTTGGCTAACTTCTCTGCATTGTAGGTCACCTTGACCGGAATAAAGTGAGCAGACTTAGTTAACCTATCAACAATCACCCAAATGGAGTCATACTTACCCATTGTCTTTGGAAGACCAACCACGAAGTCCATTGCGATTCTCTCCCACTTCCATTCCAGAATGGGCATTCTCTGAAGTGTTCCTCCGGGCCTCTGGTGTTCATATTTCACTTGCTGACAGTTTGGGAATTTGGCAACAAACTCCACAATGTCACGCTTCATTCTACTCCACCAAAAATGTTGCTTTAGGTCACGATACATCTTGGTTGCACCAGGATGTATAGAATACCTTGAACTATGAGCCTTTGTCAGAATAGTGTTGATCAAATCATCGACGCGGGGTAGACATACCCTTCCCTTAATTCTCAAAACACCTTCCTCATCGATTTGTGCTTCCTTAGCCTCTCCTCGTAACACTTTATCTCGGATCCGGATCAATTTCTCATCATTAAACTGCTTTCCCTTAATATTGTCAAGGAAGGAAGATCTTGCCTCCACACAAGCCAAAAATCCTCCCTTCTCATTTACTTCTAACCTCATAAGGTCATTAGCCAGAATCTGAACTTCTCTAGCCAATGGGCGTCTAGAAACTTGCAAGTGAGCTAGACTTCCCATGCTTCCTGCCTTTCTACTTAAAGCATCTGCCACAACATTAGCTTTTCCCGGATGATACAGAATAGTGATATCGTAGTCCTTCAGTAGTTCCATCCATCTCCTCTGTCTCAAATTCAAATCTTTCTGAGTAAAGACATACTGTAGGCTACGATGATCCGTATAGACTTCACACTTAACCCCATATAAATAGTGCCTCTATTGATTTAATGCAAATACTATCGCGGCCAACTCCAAATCATGGGTCGGGTAATTGCGTTCGTGCACCTTTAATTGCCTTGAAGCATAAGCAATTACATTCTTCTCTTGCATTAGCATTGCACCCAAACCCGAATAGGATGCATCACAATAGACAATGAAATTCTTACCTTCCACTGGCAAGGTAAGAATGGGTGTAGTAGTCAACAAAGTCTTGAGCTTCTGAAATCTTTCTTCGCACTCGTCCGACCATACAAATGGGACATTTTGCTTAGTCAAGCTTGTCAATTGGGAAGCAATAGAAGAGAACCCCTTGACAAATCGGCGGTAGTAGCTAGCTAAAGCAACAAAGCTCCTTACTTCTGACACATTAGTAGGTCTCTCCCAATTCTTCACTGCTTCAATCTTAGATGGATCCACCATCACTCCATCCTTAGAAACCACGTGCCCCAAGAAGGACACTGAATCTAGCCAAAACTCACACTTGGAGAATTTGTCTTAAAGCCTTTTATCCCTCAACAATTCCAATACAATTCTCAAGTGCTTCTCATGTTCTTCCTTGCTCTTTGAGTATACCAGTATATCATCAATGAATATAATGACAAAGAGATCCAGATATGGCTTAAAAATCCCATTCATCAAGCTCATGAAAGCAGCAGGGGCATTCGTAAGCCCAAAAGACATTACTAAGAACTCATAATGCCCATATCTGGTCTGAAAAGCAGTCTTGGGCACATCCGTTTCCCATATTTTCAGTTGATGATAACCAGATCTCAGATCGATTTTTGAGAAGGTACAAGCACCTGATCGAACAAATCATCGATGCGGGGAAGAGGATACTTGTTCTTAATAGTTACCTTATTCAGTTGTCTATAGTCTATGCACATCCGAAAACTTCCATCCTTCTTCTTCACAAATAACACCGGAGCACCCCAAGGAGATGCAATTGGTCTAATAAAGCCTTTGCTTAACAACTCTTGAAGTTGGGCCTTTAACTCTCTTAACTCAGCGGGAGCCATTCTATAAGGGGGTATAGAAATAGGGCGAGTACCCGGTTCCAGATCAATGCCAAAGTCAATATCCCTATCCGGTGGCATACCAGGAAGATCTGCAGGGAACACATCCAGAAACTCACGGACTATCGAAACCGACTCAATTGAAGGTACTTGGGTAGTATCATCCCTGAGATGCGCCAAGAAAGCTAAACACCCTTTACTAACCATTCTCTTAGCACGAAGGAAAGAGATGATACGAACCGGAGTGGAAGTGTAGTTATCCTCCCACACTAACGGGTCTGTCCCAGGCTTGGCTAACGTCACAGTTTTAGCATTACAATCCAAGATTGCAAAATTTGGAGAAAGCCAAGTCATACCCAGAATTACATCAAAGTCAACCATTTCTAAGATAACCAAGTCTACATGAGTATTGCTCCCCACAAAATTCACCAAACAAGACCTATATACCTTTTCAACTATCACAGACTCACCCACCGGAGTAGAAACACGAATAGGCATGTCAAGCAATTCACAATGTAAATTAAGACCATTAGCAAATGAGGAAGATACATAAGAAAATGTGGATCCAGGATCAAAAAATACAGAAGCCATGCAATCACAAACCAAAAGATTACCTGTAATGACAGCATCAAATGTCTCCGCTTCAGATCTCCCAGGGAAAGCATAACAATGGGCCCTATCACCTGTCTGCACGTTGCCCCTACCATGTTGTGCTGTAGTGGCTCCAGTTTGCCCGTCACCCCGCCGTCTTTGTGACCACCATTACCTCGGCCACCACATCCTCCAGAATAACGTCCTCTACCATGACCACCTCTACCTCTAGCTATTGGGGGTCTATAATTCTGTTTTGGACAATTCCTCCTAATATGTCCAGTCTGCCTACATCCATAACATTCTCTGGGGTCTAGCATAGGTCTCTGTGAGAATGACGAAGTCTGGGGATAACCTCCAAACTCAGAGAAGTGTTGACCGGTCTGCGGCGGACCCCCAACTACAGTCTGTAGTGAAGACTGAATTGGTCGGACTGAGTAACCTCCTGAACCCTGTCCTCCAGAGTATGAACCATTAAACTCACCTTCCTTTCGAAACCATTTGATGTCGATGCCATGGCGAAGTCATCTGGCTTCACTCCTTCCACCTCTATCACGAAGTCTACCACTTCTTGAAAGGATTTTGCCGTAGCCGCTACCTGTAAGGCTGAAATCCGCAATTCTGACCTCAACCCCTTCACAAAACGGCGAATCCGGTCTTGTGGACTGAAACAAAGCTGGGTGGCATATCTGGATAATGCATGAAACCTAGCCTCATAAGCAGTAACCGACATCCTGCCTTGCTCTAGGCTTAGAAACTCATCTCTCCTCCTATCCATCAAAGTACGGGGTATATACTTCTCCATAAACAAGCTAGAGAATGATGCCCAAGTCATAGGTGGTGCCTCTATTGGTTGACACTCAACATGTGACCGCCACCACATTTTGGCGTTCCCTTGAAACTGATAAGTCACAAACTCAACACCAAACCGTTCTACTATACCCATCTTGTGTAGTAGCTCATGACAGTCAACCAGAAAATCGTAGGCATCCTCAGATTCAGCACCCCTGAAGACTGGAGGTTTAAATTTCAAGAACATACTGAAAAGTTCATGCTGATCATTTGTCATTATAGGCCATGTAGTCAGACGAGGAAACGTGCCTATTCCCAATGAGGCATCATGCGGGGAGCCTCAACAGCGGCCTGTCGTACTTCCGGAACCTGAAGTGCTGGTGCAAAAAATACTGGAGGTGTCTGGCCTTGATCAGATAACCCGCTAAGATAGGAAAGAACCTGATCAATCATTTCTGGGGTAGGTTGGGGTGGCAATTCTTCATTATGCACTTGCTCATTCTCCCCATCCTCACCCTCTCTTACCACTTCCTCAGTTGGTGGAGGAGTCACCGCCCTAGTACCAGATGGGCTAGGTGCTTGTCCTCTTCCTCTAGGGGACGTCCTCCCACGACCTCTACCACGACCTCTTGCCACTACTCCTCTTCGAGCTACAGCCCCAGTGGCTGGCTCAGACGCTTCTTGTCTTGCCGGTGTCGGTGTTGGCGCGGTTGTTGCTCTAGTTCTAACCATCTGCAAAATAGAGTGAAGATGGTCAGATACCAATTTGTATCACCTAGATACCAATTGGATCCAAGTAATAGCACGAAAGAAAGAATGAAAGAATGGAATTTTCCTAAAGTCTTATAGCCTCTAAAAGAAAAGTAAAGGCGTCCCCCTACCGTTCCTTAAGACTCTACTAGACTCGTTCTTGTGTGATGAGACCAACGAACCTAATGCTCTGATACCAAGTTTGTCACGATCCAAATCCGAGCTGCGAGTGGCACCTACACTTATCCTACGATGTGAGCCAACCAACCAATCTAAACCCCAACATTTCAAACATAATGAACAAAATACAATGCGGAAGACTTAAACTCATTAATAAAAATCAATTATATAACTTCTAAAAACTCAACATCTATTATTCCCCAAAATCTGGAAGTCATCATCACAAGAACATCTATGATCAAATTACTAGACTAAGAGTATTCTAAGAAGCTAAAATAAAAAAAAAAATCTAGTCCATGCCGGAACTTCAAGGCATCAAGACATGAGGAAGAAGATCCAGTCCAAGCTAGAAGCATTAGCTCACCCTGAAATCCGATGTAATGAAGACTGGCTAGAGTTGCAGTTGAGTTGAAGACGACGGTACGTTTGCTACACTCCACAAATAACAAAGAAAGAAACATACAAGTACGGGTCAGTACAAAACAAAAGTACTGAGTAGGTATCATCGGCCAACTCAAAATAGAAAACAGTATATATCAGATAATATCACAAATCAACTACAATACTCAACATGTAGCAACAACAAGTACTATAATCATAAATAAGTACCGCCAAGTTCACCCATGAGGACTCAAGCCTCAATACCATACTTATTTGAGAAATAGGTTCATTAAATAGAGTATGTTAACATCTTTCAAGATTCATTATCTTTATTCCTCTCGTGTCGGTACGTGACACTCCGTTCCCCTACTACTATGTGTCGGAATGTGACACTCTGATCCCCTAATTCTATGTGTCAGTTCGTGACACCCGATCCCCTAATTCTACGTGTCGGGTCGTGACACCCGATCCCTTAATTCTACGTGTCGGTCCGTGACACCCGATCCCCTAATTCTTCGTGTCGGTTCGTGACACCCGATCCCCTAATTCTACGTGTCGGTTCGTGACACCCGCTCCACTAATCTCATCAATTCGTCAATCCTTATTTTATACCAAGGCATCATCAATCCCATTATGTTAGTTCATCAAGCCTTCTTTTATACCAAGGCATCATCGTTAACAAAGTGAATTTAGGATTAGAGATTCAACAGCCTCATCATGCTTATTCATCACAATTATATAATCACATCATGTAAGCACAAAATCAAGCATATAGAAGGTTTTATAATACTATCCAACACATATCATTCGCTATTAAGAGTATACTACGAATAGCATAAAAACCATAACCTACCTCCACCGAAGAATTTGGATCAAGCAAGCAATTTCCGAAAGCTTTGTTCTTCTTCTCTCCCTGTTCGTTCGTTTTCTCCCTCTCTTGTTCTTTCTATTTTTCTTATTCAAACCCTCTTTCTTTTACCCTAATTAGCATATAATTAAGTATAAAAGATGATGAATTAACCCATTAATTAATTCAAGGTTATCTCCTTTAACCCCAAGTAATTGAATTATTAATATTAACCCACTAAATTTATAATTATAGCTGGAATAGTCCAAAACGCCCCTTAATTTACTTAACAGAAATCCGACCCAGCCTGGGATTACGCAGCCTGTGACGGCCCGTCGTGCCTGCGACGGTCTGTCCTGCTGAGTCGTTACAGAGTTCAGAGACTCAATTTCCTTGAAGAGTCTGTGACAGTCCGTCGTGCCCACGACGGTCCGTCCTGCCATGTCGTCACGAAGTTCAGAGAGTCGATTTCAGTACCCAAATTTCTAATTTCTAAGTGTTTTGAAACGAGACCCCCTCGACGGTCCGTCGTGCCTTTGACGGTCCGTCGTGGGATCCGTCGTCTCAGCCAATTTTTCCAGAAATAAAATCTGTTGCTCAAAACGACTAAACAGGTCGTTACATTAGCGTAATGCTAGTGATACTTTTTGCCACATCCGTGGAGGACACATATTCTTTAGCATTTATAATGTTATTAGTTTAGAGTATCGGTAGAAGAGAATAATTGCATATAGATTGTGCATTAGGTAGTCGGCTAGGATTAAAATAGTGCAATTAACTAGAGTGGACTATAATTAAAATAACACAATTAAGTAGAGTGGACTAGGATTAAGTAAAGGCCTGTACGGGGGTGTCCTATGTGTGTGTATGTGTATATGGGTGTCCTATGTGTGTGTATGTGTAAAGGGGTGTCCTATATGTATGGGGTACAAGAACAACATAATTAGGCTTAAGTCATCTACAACCTTTGCATAATTCATTTAGATACCTCAACTAAGAGTAGTACCTATTAAATATCACTATTCTCCCGAATTTGATTTCTTTAGACACTTTGTGCTGAGGTGGCACAAAAAGTGTAATTCACATTTTGATAAGCGTGTGAGAAATTTGATATCTTAATATTTTTTCTTTTTAATTTTCTCATTATTTTTTTAAGAGAAAAGGGTCAAATGCCCCCTCAAGCTTTAGTCATATTTTCAACAACACACTTAACCTTTGCGGTGGTCCTATTACCCCCTTGAACCATTTTTTATATATATTAGTTCACCCTCAAACGCTGACGTGGTCACATGCGTGAACTCACCTTCGTGAGGCGCGTAAGAACGTGATAAAATGTCCATGTGGAGTCCAAATAAGCCTCCCAACAATAACTTTACTCTTTATTTAACCATACATTATTATTTTACCCGTTTCCCAATTTATTTATCTCCATCTTGAAAAAAAGCTCTCTTTTTTATTTCTCATCCACCATTTTCTCTTATTAACAAACGTTTTGAATTTTTTTTGGGTAGAATTCCAACTACTCTGAAATAGGATCAGAGTTGCAAAACATTTAAGCCTTTGCAACTCAGATCCTGAAGAAATAAAAACAAAAACAAAAAAATTAGAGAGAAAAGAAAAAACTTTTCTCATTGATTTTTGTATGTAATATATATATATATATATATATATATATATATATATATATATAATAATATATATATATATATATATATATATATATATATATATATATATATATATATATAGAACATCACAAACACGCCATCACTTTCATTTTTTCTCCCATCATTTTTCCGTTTTG
Source organism: Solanum peruvianum (assembly GCA_027705065.1). Taxonomy (NCBI): domain Eukaryota; kingdom Viridiplantae; phylum Streptophyta; class Magnoliopsida; order Solanales; family Solanaceae; genus Solanum; species Solanum peruvianum. The sequence continues at coordinate 16,515,754 of JAKWJD010001759.1, forward strand.
AAAGTTGGAAACCGTTATCCTTTTCAACAACCGCATCAAAATCAAACTGTTCACTCCGATAAATTTTGAATTTTTTCACTGTATTTTGTAATCGTGTTCATCAGAAGAAATCGTAAAAAAGCTTTCGAGCAACAATAATGGTAGATGGAAGAAGAAAAAAAAAGAAGAAAGAGAAAGGGTTTTAGTTTTGATTTGAAGGAAAAGGAGAAAGAAGAAAAAGGTTAAAGAACCGTTTGTTTTGACCCTTTTGTCAAAAGATAAAGGTACAATTATGTCACATGTGTCAATTTTTAATTCGCGTAAAGTTGTGAATCCACTAATATATACGTGTACAGCGCGTGTATACAAACATTTTTTATATATCTGAACTATGTTTTCAGTTATAAGGAGCTTAATATCAGACAAAAGAGATAGTTAGAGTTGCTCAAGGACTATGAAATGAGTATTCTCTATCACCCTGGTAAATTCTAATGTTGTAACTGATGCTTTTATCAGGTTGTTAATGAGGAGTAGTGCTTATGTTGAGGAAAAAAAGAAAGAATTCGCTAAGGAAATTCACAGGCTTGCACGTTTGGGAGTGTGTTTGTTAGATTCCATTGAAGGTGAAGTTGTTGTGATGAATGAGGCTAAATCATCATTAGTTTCAGAAGTGAAGGATAAATAACACAAAGGCCCCCTATTACTTAAACAAAAGGGAAATGTTCACAAGTAAAAGGTGATGACTTTTGAACAAAGAGGGAAGGTGTGTTGAGATATAAGGGTAGATTGTGTTTCCAAAGGTGGATGAGCTTCAAGTGAGGATCATGGAAGAATCTCAAAGTTCCGGATATTCAATCCATCATTGTTCCACAAGGATTTACATTTAATTGAGAGAAGTTTATTGGTGGAGTGGTATGAAGAGATGATTGGAAATTTCGTTGACAAGTGCCAAACTGTAAACAAGTCCAGGTAGAGCACCAAAGGTACAATAGTGTGGCTAAGAATATAGATATTACAGATTGGAAATGATAGAAGATTAACATAGAGTTAATTAGAGGTTTGCTGCAGTCTCGCAGGCAACATGATTTGATTTTGGTGTTTGTAGATCAAATGACAAAATCAGCCTATTTCTTGCCGATAAAGAATACCCATATGACAAAGGAATGTACCTGATTATATATACAAGAGATTTTCAGACTTCACGAAGTTCCAACGTTTATCATTTCAAATAGAGGTTCTCAATTCACTATTTAGTTTGTTAAGTCTTTCCAAAAAGGTTTAGTCTCGAAGATACATCTTAGTACTATTTTTCATCATGTGACTGATGGTCAAGCGGAGTGCACAATTCATACCATAGAGGATATGTTAAGAGCACGTGTCATAGACTTGAAAGGTAATTTGGATGATCATTTGCATCTCATAGAATTAACATATAATAATGGTTATTACTCTAGTATCTAGATGGTTCCTTATGAGGCTCTTTACGAACGAAGGTGTAGATTGCTTATCGGTTGGTTTAAATTTGATGAAGTTGAGTTGATAGGTCCGAACTTAGTTCATCAAGCCATGGAGAAGTTTAAGATTATCCAGGGAAGGCTAAAAACAACAAAGAGTCGTCACAAATGCTATACATATGTTAGGAGATGAGACTTAGAATTTAAAGTTGAGGATTGAGTACTTGAAGGTTTAACCCATGAAGGATGTTATGATATTTGGTAAGATGGGAAAACTTAGTCTGGTATAATTTCCTTAGAGGATATCTAAGAGAGTTGCTAATATAGCTTATTAGTTGCAGCTACCGTCAGAATTAACAACGCTTCATCCAGTATTTCACATTTCTATGTTGAAGAAGTTCATGGACGATCCTTCGCTTATAATACCTACTAAGAATATTGATATTAAGGACATCCTATCTTATAATGAGGTACCTATTCAGATTCTTGATCAGCAGGTTCACAGTTGAGAACGAAGAAAGTTGCATCAATCTATGTCTTATGGAGATATAAATTAAGAAGAAGCTACTTAGAAAGTTGAGGTGGATATGAGGAAGAGATACCCACATATCTTTCCTCGCAGAGGAATTCTAGACCAAGGTAATAACTTTTGTTAATTAACTCTTTAAATTGATATGCTGAGTTATGTTAATTGCTTGTTGGGTGTTGAATTTTCCACCTCTTTTCTACTTAGAGTTACCTTATTCGTGGACCAATGTTCCGGGGGAGCGGGGAGGGTGTGATATTGTAACACCTCGGACTTAGAAGATCTTAGTTAGAATGTGTTAAACTGAGATTTGCACAAGTGCTCTTCAATATATAAGTTTTTGGGTCAACTTAAAACGACACATATCTCTTATAATAAAAAAATTCAGGTGGCCCATAAGATATCAAATCGAAGGTGAACGCACCAAGTTTTCCTCAATCAGAGCTATGGGTAAAAATTTCTGATTGATTTACTAGAGACGAACAAGCTTGGCAGCAACCATGATGGCTCCATGTTACTGATTCAATACGACCTTCACTGCTGATTGGAAACTTTATTCCAACTTCCAGCTCCTTTTATTTAGTATTTAAGGATATTTTAGTCCTAAAAACACTTATGAAGTCATCAAAATTAACCTAAATCTGTAGAAAATACAATTTTCATAATAAAATCCTCTCATTCACTCCTAAATCTTTACGCTCAAAAACTTGAAGAAGACGCTAAAGAAAAGGTTCATCTTCCATGATTTTTCTTCAAGTTTCATTAAGATCATTGTATTGCTAGGTATGTGAGGTTTATCATAGTGATGTAGTTGTTCTTCCGCATGTAAATCATGTAGTCATTTCATTAAATTTGTTGATGAAATTGTTTATGTAAGAGTTCTTGTTGAATTCTTGAGTTTTAAGTTGGTCGGTTAATAATTGTGGTTTCATGTTCTTGCAGATGAGGGTTGTTTATTGCTAGATTATGAGTGAGATTTCATGACATTCTGTTGGGTTATTAAATCAATATGGAATTTAGAAAATCCAATCTGTCTTTAATGAAATGGGAGCCTAAAGATCGTAGGAAATTTTGGGTTTATTAGGTGGAACGATGATTGATCCGTCTCCGCATCGCGAAGAGGATACCAAGTCCTCTGCCTCAAAATTCGTTGAATAAAGTTTAAACTCAATCTCCAAGTCGCAGAAAGAATACGTACTCCATCGTCTCGTATTTTCAGTATGTTTACTTTCAAAATCTTTTCTTTGCTCTTTTCTTTATATTTATACTTGGAGTTTTTCTTAATCATGAGAGATGCTTTATATTTTAATCAAATCGTAAATAACGTTTTGTTCCTTTTCCAAATCATGGTAAAGTAAAAAAAGAAAGTTCAAAGGTTCTACTTCATACTAAAATTCAAGAGTTTCTAAATTCTATTTCAATATATATATATAATATATATATATATATATATATATATATATATATATAATATATATATATATATAATTCCTACGTACTTATGTTGATCATTCAGCTTGAAAGATAAGTTCATAAGACAAGAATGTATGTATTTATAAAGTTTTGAAAAGTATTTTAACGAGTAACAAGTTCCTTCTTTGAAATGGGTAATATGAGCATAAAGTTATATCAAATGTTTTGGGAGTAGTATCAACCACCAAATTTGCTTAGAGTCTTTTATAACTCAGAAATCCTATAAAACTACATAGCCAACATAGGATAGGATAACATTGATTGTTCGTGCGACTCCTCACTACCTTTGACAAGGCATATAGTTGTTGTTCATCTTGTATTCCTAAGATACTTAGAACAAAACTTTGAAGAACTTGATAAGACACAACAAAGTTTAAGAACATTTTCGCAGCTAGAAAATTAAAACTAGTAGAGAAACAAGAACCAGAAACAGATTAGAAAAAATGTACTAAAATTTTTTCTTAAAGAAGAATTGTTGTCAATCATTGGTTAAAGAATTTTACTGATTTCAACAAACTTTACAGAAACACGTTGTTACCAAAGTTAAAATAAACCAGTGAAGATTAGAAGAACAGAAATTAATTCAGAAATTTAAAATCTCTAACACATACCAAAATTTGAAAAACAGAAAGAATATCAAGCCCACTGAATGCACAGTGTCCCCTTAAAGAAATATTCACCTCTACTATCCGAGGTTTGATTTTGAATATGCACTCCCAGGACAGAATGATCTCAATCACCACTAGTGTATTGATACCAAAAACGCTGGTGCCAGCGAGCCACTCAACGGTAGTAAAGTACACTTAGATTAATAGATTTCATACTAGTAGAAGAAGTCCAGAAATTCGTTCAACTCAAATGACACGAAATCCCTCAATTTATAGAAAACAAAGGGTAGTGTGAAAATTTCTTATCGTGTCTTACTGGAAAGGTCACAAATCTTTGGAAAAGTCACAATCTTTAGGAAAGATCACAATATTTCATAAAAGTCACAACTTTTCAGAAAAGTCAAAACTTTTCATAAAAGTCCCATGTTTTCATAAATATCGCAACTCTTCAATTTCCATTAACACCTTTTAAAACCCAACAATAGTTGATCCATAGTCAAGAAATCATCCTATACCCCCGTCTGGGTATATCATATTCCCTTGCAACGTGCGGCGGAACATTTTATCATTAGTAGACTCATGGTAATGGCTGTCGGTTAGAAAAACTCCCCACAAGTAAAATATATTATTTTTCATATTCTTTTATTTTGTATACTATGTTGTAAATATTAAATTATTTTCATTTCATATTCATGTATCGATTCAATTATGTTGTTTCAGTCCTTCAAGCCAATTTATTGTTTACTCTAACCTTGCATACCAGTACATTCAATGTGCTGACGTTATTCGACCTGCATCATCTCATGATGTAGATACATGTATTCAGGATTATCATTAGACGATTTGTTGAGATCATTATCCATTAGTACACAACATTTGATTTTAGGGGACTCCATTTCATTTTAGTTAATAACTTTAGGAGTTATTGTGGGTCTTGTTCGACATCCATCTCACATTGTTAGAGGCTCAGTAGACCAATTCAGTAGATGTTTTTTATTGTCTTCTATGGATGTTTTGTTTAACTTGTGGATCATGTTAAGAATTTTGCAGAGACTGTATTTTAAAACTTTCTTAAATGTCTAATCGTTCACCTACTTAAGCTTTCACATGATGTATATTTTCATGTAAGTCATGTAGCCAGACCAATGATTTACCTGGGGATTAGAAATGGTTCTCGAGTACCAATTACATCCATGGTGTAGGCTCAGAGCGTGACAAATGGTTCATACTGCATTATACTGGAATACTTGGAAGAAAAAGAAAAGTTTTCATTTGTTGTCTTTCTATTTCTATAACTCTCATCTTCTATATTTCTTTTCTTATCTTGCTTTCGTTTTACAAGACGTTATCAACACGAAGCTATGAAAGTTATATATATATATACATATAAACTTTCATTATCACTACTTGGAAGTTTGCATAAACCTCGACATACACATAATATATATTCATATCGAGTATACATAAACCCTTCGTATCAATTCAAATGCATAATGTACCAAATCAAATGCTAGCAATGGTGGTGCCTTCCAGTAGCAAATCCACATCATATTTTCGAACTTGTGGCATCTGTTTCTCATACGTATAAATATAGGCAATAGGCCCCAAACCTCCCGATTATAGCTCGGGAGTAGAATGCATAGCATGTCATGTCATGGATTTATAACATCTATTAGTTATTGTTGTCATGTTGTCAATCTTGTCCCATTTGTAGTCTTTTTCCCATAACCTCGTAGTAACTCTCTTATATTATAAAACAATCTCATGAACCTTGTGCATTCTTCCAAAAGAAGATGGAAAAGTTAACTCGTATTTTAGATAGATAACCTAACCTTGTAGATATTTCCAACAAGTTTAAGGTGATTTACATAGTCCTAACTTGATTCGTAGATACCTAAGACCAAGTTTTTTAACAGTTTAAACATTTCAATTTTATTAGAGAGTTTTGAAGATTGTCAATTACTTCAAAAAAAATTCATAATAAGTTAAGTGGGAAAAGAGGGCTGGTTACAAGTTATAAGTGTCTCCTGTGATATTTTAAGTCACATCACCCAAAATTCATACGTTTGGACATATAATCAAGGATATCGATGAAAGGACATGCAGAAGTCGAATACTCTATTTATCAAAACGAGTGGAATATCAAAACAATAGAATTATGAATATAGTCCAGCTAAGATTGCTATGCGTTTCATTGAAGGTCTTTCAACAAGAGAATATCAAAATATCACATTCGACGTTTTAGGAATTTCCAAGGAGTGGTGCTAAAATGTTGGAAATAGCTGAGCCTTAACATACCTTCCCAATGAATGGTTGAATGGCTATAGTTTCTTCATGAAAGTTTTTCCTAACTTCCTAAGATTCACATACACTATATATACACAGTTAGTACGCACCTATAAACATTTCATAAGTTATCTTAAATCGGAAGATTTTCCAAATGGCCTTAACTTGACGAAATATTCATAGAATTTCATAAAAAATCATAAAATAGTCCTGGGATGACCACCTTAGTTAACCCGGTGTAAAAATTAAATAAATACCAATAACCGCAAACTTATATCTTAAAAACTATCTCCAAACGCGATTAATAGAAGGGGAAAATGATTGTCAGGTATAGAGATCACGTTTCTAGGCGCGGGGCAACTTTTAATGGTAGAAACCGTCAAAACTAACCTGCAGCATGCAAGAACTCCATAGGAACCATCTCTTAAGATTTCTTTCTAGTTTAGAAGAGAAACGAAACGTTTTCATGGCTTAAAATGTTGACTTACACCGATGTACCATATTTTTGACCTGACCCAGATTGCAATCTGGATTTTGCCCGGCAGTCCGTAGTATAACCCTCATAATTCTTTACTCCGATGTTGGTTTGACATGGGTTTTTGTGAGTTGCAAGCTAGGATCGTATGCCTTCAATTTAATGGGTGGTAGGAATTCTAACTCCTTTTAGATTGGGGGAAAACATTAATGACATTTGTCCAAAATTAAGAAAATATTGCTAAAGAAACTTCGATAACTTTTGCCGACCTTAGTTTTGCTAATTTCCCTTACTTAAAACTTAAAATTCAACCCTTTTACTACTATTATAACTGATAACAATCTATTCTTAGCATGATGTACACTTATAGACTTATCCACAAGGTATTGGGCATTTTAATCATTTCAAATGTGCAAAGTACTAATCGAGTAATTTCTTTAATCATTGACATTGTTTGAGGTTTCCGTTTGACCTAAAATTTTAGTTTATTACCTTGACATTGGCACCTATTTGCAATCTGAATCTCCAATATCCGATACAAAGTCATATACACCTCATACACCTATGCCATACTATGCCACATATATTATGCAAGAACAGAGTAAATGTACGGGATCTTACATTCTCCCCCCTTATGAACATTCGCCCACGAATAAATCTAGACAATATATCTATTATGTTTTTTTCATCATAGGAATTTATTGTGAGTCTATATCTGTTGCATTTTTAAACCTGAAGTCAAATTCTGAACATTTAAACTACGAAGCTTTGCATAGATATCTTGTAAGAAGTCATATAAATTGCACCTTCAACATACTTAAAATCTAACTAAGTCGCTGCAAAGAAATAATTGCCAAACATTGAAATGTGACGCACCTTAAGTACTAAACAAATGGGGGTACTCTTTCCTCATTTCCTCTTCCGCTTCCCAAGTTATTTCCTTGATGTTGTTATTTCTCAATAAAACTTTTACAGAAGCTACATCTTTAGTTTGAAGCTTCCTTACTTACTTATCTAAAATTTCTAATGGTACCTCATAAGATAAATCTTTAGTGATACAAATATTTTCAATGGGCATAATACGTGAAGGATCCCCAATACACTTTCGCAAAATAGAAACATGAAATATAGGATGTACTACTTCCAATTCTGAAGGCAAATCAAGATAGAATTCCACCACACCGATCTCCCGAATAATATTATACGGTCCAACGTACCTAGGACTGAGCTTCCCTTTCTTTCCGAATCGCGTGATGCCCTTCATATGTGATACTTTCAAGAAAACCCAATCTTCTATATCAAACTCTAAGTTCTATAGGCTAACATATGCATAAGACTTTTGTCAACATTGTGCTTTATGAATTCGATCTCTAATAACCTTCACCTTTTCAATCACTTGCAAGACTAGATTGGGACGCAGAAAATCTTCTTCCCCGAGCTCAAACCAACTGACTGGGGACCTACACTTCCGTCCATATAGTGCATCGTAAGGGACCGTCTAAGTACTAGCTTGAAAGCTTTTATTACAAGTAAACTTGATAAGAGGTAGATGTTGATCCCAACTTCCTTTAAAATCCAGCACGCAAACACGTAACATATCCTCAACTGTCTGAACAGTACGCTACCTGTCCATCAGTTTATGGATGAAAAGTGGTGCTAAGATTTACCTGAGTGCCTATACTCTTTTTTAAATGATCTCCGAAAATGTGTTGTAAGTTGAGCTCATCGATCTAAGATAATAGATAACGAAATTATGTGAAGGCGAAAAATCTTCTGAATGTAAAGCTTGGAATAATCTTCAACAGAATATGTCGTCCTAACAAGTAAGAAATGAGCAGATTTTTTCAGTCTATCAATAATTAACCAAATAGAATCATACCTTTGTGGAGTGCGAGGCAAACCAGTGATGATGTCCATATTTATCATATCCCATTTCCATAACGAAAGCTCAATATATTAGGTCAGGCCTCCAAGACTTTGATTCTTTACTTTACATTGTTTGCAGTTAGAACATTCAGCTACCATCTCCACGCTATCTTTTTTCATGCCATTCCACCAATATATTTGTCGAAGGTCCTGATACATATTTATTGCGCCAGGGTTTGATGCAACCTAGAATAATGGGCCTTTAAAAGAATATTTGTATGGAGCTCTCCAACTGTGGGTACACATAAGCGACCTTGGTATCTAAGGAATCCATCGATGGTTTTCTCAAATGAGGGTTGTTGCCGTATTGGAATCTTTTCCCTAAATTTCCTAAGCTCAGGATCTTCATGTTGTCGCCTTTTCACTTCAGTCACAAAGGAAGATTCTTCCATATTATTAATAACAATACCTCCGCGCCTTGCATCTACGAAGCATACTTTCAAATTAACTAACTAACATAGGCTTTTTGTATTTCTAGCCATATCAGTTTCAATATGACTTAGACTACCAATGGACTAATGGACTTCTGACTGAGCGCATCAACAACAAAATTAGCTTTACCTGGATGATATAAAATGTCAATATCGTAGTTCTTTAATAATTCTATCCATATATTTTGTCGTAGGTTTAAATCCATCTTCTTAAGTAAGTTCCGGAGAATATGTTGATCGGTGAAAATATCTATACAAACCCTATATCATGCCAATTTTTTAGAGCAAAAACAATTGCAGCCAACTTAAGATTGTGTGAAGGATAATTCTTCTCATGCTTCCGCAACTGTCTAGAGGCATATGAAATAACCTTACCATGTTTCATAAGAACACAACCTAAGCCAATTCCTAAGGCATGACAATAAATAACATAGCCCTTATTACCATCTGGAAGAGTTAGGATAGGTGCAATGGTAAGGCTTTTTTTTTTAATTCTTGAAAGCTCTGTTTTTCCTCGGTTCTTTATAACTTAGTTGCCTAATGTGTCAATTTTAAATTGTGAGGAGATAGAAGAAAATAACTCCACAAACCTTCGATAATAACCTTTCGAGCCTAAAAACCTACAAACCTTTGTTGGATTCAAGGGACTCAGCCAAGTCATCACTTCTTCAATATTTTCTCCATCAACCTTAATTACCTTACTTTTAATAACATGACCAAGAAAAGCGATAGAACTAAGCCAAAAATCACATTTAGAGAATTTACCATATAATGTTTAATCTTGGAGAGTCTGCAATACAACTCACAATTGGTCTGCATGCTCAGCTTTCGACCGTGAATATATAAGAATATCATCAATAAACAAACCAAATTCATCCAAGAATGAGTTGAATACCCGATTCATAAGAACCATAAAGACTACTGGGGAAATTTTAAGCCCGAAAGACATGACAAAAAATTTCAAAATGGCCATACCTTTTCATAAATGCTGTTTTTGGGATATCAACTTCCCTGACTCACAGCTGATGGTAACCAGATCGCAAGTCAATTTTTTAAAAGCATTTTGCACCTTGTAATTGATCGAATAAGTCATTAATCCGTCAAAGAAGATATTTTTTTATAGTGACTATGTTTAGTTGTCTATATTCAATACACATCCGTAAGGATCCATCTTTTTTGCGAACAAAGAGCACTGGAGCACGCATGGGGAAGTATTTGGCCTGCTAAAGACCTTATAGAGCAAGTCCTTTAGTTGTTCTTTTTCAATTCTCTTAGCTCTGTAGGTGCCAGTCTATATGAAGGAATTAATATAGGTAGCGTTTTAGGAAGCAAGTCTATAGAGAAATCAATTACCTTTTCTGGAGGAATTCCTGGAAGATCATATTTGAATACCATTGGAAATTCATTCACAATAGGAATTGAATGAAGTGTCATTCACTCCTTCTATGTATCTTGTACATGAAATATGGTAGATTCAACATTTAGAAATCAACTTTCGATACTTAAGTTATGAAATAAACTTACCCTTAGGTGTGGCTGCATTATCCTTCCACTCAAGGACTGACTCACATGGAAAGTAAAATCTTACTATCTTTGCACGACAATAAATATTAGCATAGAAAGATTTCAACACAACCATACCCATGATAACATCAAAATCTATAATAATCAACTCAATTAAATCAGCAGGGGTTTGACACTTATTAATTAAGAGTGTGCAACTTGATTGACACGACTAGCTAAAATAGAGTCGCCAACCGGTGTAGACATCTCAACTGGTTGTAGCAACAAGTCAGATTTTATGTCAATCTTACTAGAAATAAATGGAGCGATATATGAAAATGCAGAGCCAAGGTCTACCAATACACAATAATCTCGAGACGATATAATTATTATACCTTTAACAACATTAGGGGATGACTCTGGATCATTTTGTCGTGTGAGTGCATAAAAATGGTCCTGACCATCGCTCGAACCTGTATATCCTTCACCTCTCCCCTACCAAGAACCTGAGTAGGTTATGGTCCTGGTCATGGGGAAAGGAATGAGGGTGAAGATGCTGATGTGGATCCTGAAGGATGATCATCCTGAAGGATGAGCTAGATAACCTCTGCTCAACCTCGGGCACCAACTAATAAAATGTCGTGTCTTCCCACAATGATAACATACCCGTGAACCATGTCTATAATTCCTGGTGTATAGCTTACCACTATGTGTATAATGAGGAGTGAAATATCTTATCTGTACGAAACGATCCTATCAACGACCCTGAAGATGGTCTGAGCTCTAACTAGGTCCTACTAACTTTAATGATTGAACCGCAATCCCTGCACCAACGGTGAGACATTACTCATTATACAAGGTGTATATCAATGGAAATGGATTCTAAAATGACCCTATGTCTTTTTATAGAGACCTCATAGTACGGACCCTCTTACTCAGATCCCTATCCCTACGACTATCACAAATCCGTTGAGAAATCTCATCTGTATTCTAAGCAAATACTTGTATTCGAAAAATATCTATATCATCTAATGGGGATGCTACCCTACAATCTCTGATCAAATGGTTGCCCAACCATCAACATAGCGATAAACTCTAGCTCTTGTGGTACATACAGTATCTTGTGCATATCTTGCCAAATAATTAAATTTGTGGCTATAATTCCTCATACTCTTGGTTACTTGCTTTAGATCATTAAAAATGGTCAAGACAAGCCTCTTGAACTTCATATGGTAAATTATGGGCAAAGAAATCCTCCCACCGGGCTAGCGGAGCATCAAGTCCTATAGATATCTTCCATGCCTAATATCAAATGATAGCTACATCACGTAGACGAAAGGAGGCCAACTCCACAACCTCTGTGGCGAAGGCATGCATTAACCTCAATACTTTCTATATATATGGTCTATAAAGTCATGGGGATCTTCAATAGGACTAGATACTATAAATACGAGTATCTTCGCTTGACTCTTGTTGTCGCTCATGAATAGAAACCATCCTAGTCAACAACTGAACTACCTCCCTTATCCGCTGCTCTTGAGTCTCTAGTGGAGGAACAATAGGTACTGGAGGTCCTGTGTCCCTAGATTTCTTAGGTACCAATGGAACCGGTGAGGCTGGGGGTACTGCATCTCCTTGGGCTTCAATAGGTGACAGAGAGCCCAGTACTAGGGGTATTATAGATTCACCCTGTGCCTCCAAGGGAAATCTATCCCTTTGACTCGGTAGAGAACAATTAGTACTTTTCCTTGGAACCATACCTATCTTTTGATCTACCATATCCAGAGCAAGAGTAGCATGTTAGATAAGAAACATAAAGCACGATTTATATTTCAAATGTCCTTATACTTTTCTAGTGTAGCAAAATCTATCTGTTTAATGAAATATAACAATTCCTAAGTGCCCTTCAACCTCTTAATTGTAAGTGTGGTGCACAAAACACTGATAAACAAGACTCTAGTAGCCATAGATTGTGGACCATTCCTGGGATATGAATTGTTGTCATACCATGTTTTTCACACCCCGAAATAGGGGGAGCAACTCCACTCGATACCCAATACGATCGAGTTACCCAATAAAACATACTAACTAAACCAAAGTGTGCGACAACAAGATTGGGCCGCATAACCTATAAAAAGTGAAGCCTGAATCCTGAAGGTCGTGACCTAAATGAGAACAATCATACAAACAATGTTAGACAAGCCAAAAAAAAGAAAGATATACTATCTAGACGAAGAGGCTACATTGAAGACATACATACTTAGACACCTATATACATGACACAAGTATTGGTTGGAGGTTGAAACATACAAAAGAATAAAATGAATTTTGTGTCCACAATAACCTCTATGAGTGACATAAACACTGTCAGGACAAGGTTTTGACTATACACAACTGTATCATAAAAATAAACATTCTCTGCCAGCCCCAGGACAAGATAGAGCTTACCAACTCACAGATGAACCTTAAACCTAGTGGGTGGGTAGATTAGAGTCCCTGCTCGAATGAAACAAAAAGCAGCGTCCCCAGTAAAAGGGACGTTAGTACGAATAAAAGTGTATTGGAACGTAAAGCGGAAAATAGAATCATAAATACTTACTGAAAAAAGGTAATAGAGATACCATCTGAAACTGAAACTCAAATAATCGCATAGTTGAAATTTGGCCCCCAGTACTTAAATATGCATGGTATGCTCGTATAATCGTATATCATGAATACATGTATATATATAAATGAAAATGAATGAACCTAACCAAATGCTAGCAATGGTGATGCCTTCCGGTAGCGAACACTCATTATATTCGCCAACTAGTGGCATCTTTGTCTCATACGTATATATATATATATATATATATATATATATATATATATATGACATAAATCTATGACATGATATGCTATGCATTATGCTCCCGAGCTATAATCGGGAGGTATTGGGCCTATTGCCTATATATATATATATATATATATATATATATATATATATATATATATATATATATATATAGGCAATAGGCCCAATACCTCCCGATTATAGCTCGGGAGCATAATGCATAGCATATCATGTCATAGATTTATAATATCTATTAGTTACTATTGTCATGTTGCAAATCTTGGCCCGTTTGTAGTCTTGTTCCGATAATATCGTTCTCGTATATTATATAACAATCTCGTGGAACTTCATATGTTTTTATAAAAAAAGCTTGAAAAGTTAACTCGAATTTTAGAAAGATAACCTAACTTTGCAGATATTTCTAACAAGTTTAAGGTGATTTACTTAAATCCTAACTTGATTCCTAGATAGTTCATAAAAGAGGTACTCCAAAAACTAAGTGTTTAAATAGTTTAAACATTTTATATTAGAGACTTTTGAAGATAGTGAGTTACTTTTAAAAAATCCAAATAAGTTTTGTGGGGAAATAGGGTTGGTTACAAGTGATAAGGGTCTCCTATTATATTTTAGTCTATCACCCAATAAAAAGAACAATAATTTATACATGTGGACATATAATCAAGGATATCAATAAAAGGACATGTAGATATTGCATACTTTATTTATCCGAACTAATGGAATATCAATATAGCAGAATCATGAAAATAGTGTAGCTGAGATTCCGATGCATATCACTGAAGGTCTTCTAGCAAGAGAATAGTAAAATATCATATTCGGCGTTTTAGGAATTTCGAGGAGTGGTGCTAAACTGAGGGATGTAGCTTATCCTTAACATACATTTCCAATGAACGGACAAATAGATGTAGTTTCTTCACGAAAGTTGTTCATTACGTCCTAAGCTTCGCAAACACTATATGTACAAAGGTGTACACACCTATAAACAATTCATAGTTGATCTTTAATCGGTTGCCAAATGGCCTTAACTTGACGAAATGCTCGTACAACTTTATAAAAACAATCATAATATAGTCCCATGATAATTAACTTAGTTGACCCGATGTAAAACTTGAAGAAACACCAATAACTACAAACTTATATCTTCAAAAACTATCTCCAAACGCGATTAATAGAAGGAGAAAATGATTTCCACGTGTAGAGATCACGTTTCTAGGCATAGGACAACTTTTAGTGGTAGAAATCGTTAAAAACTAACCTTCATCATGAAAGAATTCCATAGGAACCCTCTCTTAAGCTTCATTTCTGGTTTTGAAAAGGAATGAAATGTTATCACGGCTTAAAATGTTGAGCTAAGCTGACATACCATATTTTTTACCCTATCCGGATCGCAACCCGGATTCTGCTCCGACACTTTGTAGTAAAACCCTCATAACTCTTTATTTCGATGTCAGTTTGACACAGGGTTTTGTGCATTGCAAACTAGACTCATAGGGAGTTGATTTAATGGTTGGTAGAACTTCTAATTTCTTACATATTTGGATAAAACATCCATGACATTTGACCTAAAGTTAAGAAAATATTCTTATAGAAACTTAGATAAGTTTTGCCGACCTTAGTTTCACTGATTTCCTTGACTTCAAACTTAACATACAACCCTTGTAATATTATTACAACTCAGAACATACTATTCATAACATGATGTACACTCATTAAATTATCCACAAGGTATGGGATAATTTAAACATTTCAGGCATGCAAGTATTACCCGAGCAATTTCATTAATCATGGACTTTGTTTGAGGGGTCCCTTTGACCTAAAACTTTAGTTTATTTCCTTGACATCACCACCTATTTGTAGTGTTAATATCCAATATATGATACGAAGTCATATACACCTCATATAAACATGCCACTCTATGCCACATATATTTTTTAAGAATAAAGAAAAGGTACCGAATCTTACACAACTCATTCACAAAACCCTAGCCTCAAGAACTCAAAGACCTCCATTGTTATCTAAAATTCAAGAACTTCTATAAAACTCAACAAAATCAAATCAAAAAACGAATTTATGAATGAAATGGCATGATTGGAATGAAGGAGAACAAATCCAAAACTACAAAAGGTTATATACCTTCTAAGAACTAAGTTATTGGAGACAATCCTCAAACCTCAAATGAAAGGTTATTTCTCTCCTCTTAAAACCGTTTACTCAACCCTAAAAGTTTAGGAATGAACGAAAACAATCACAATCAGTATAGACCCCTATTTGGGTGAGGAAAACGCTTAGTATTAGTGGGGGTGAGGAAAATACCAAAACACCTCTTTTTAAAATGTATGAAATGTCTGAAATAGAATGGTTGCACTCAAACAGACATAACTCCTTCACTTAAACTTAGAATTTAGAAAACTTAGCGGCACTTGAAAGAGGAATTAAAGACCTTCAATATGATGATACCTCATGGTCCATCTAAATCTTTCATTAATGAAATATATGATCGTTTGAAGTTGATCAAAAACTAAAAACATAATGTTAACTTGTATGAATCTCTTGTTGATTTACGAACTATGAGATGTTAAAATATATCACTCTTGAAAACTTTCGTCCTCGAACTTACACTTAGACAAAAGAAAAAGGGAAGAATCTAACAGCGCCGAATTAAGTACACAACATGTAATTCACATAACTCACCATATTATCTTAAATAGTACTTTCTAAATGATTAGTACCTGGATTTGGAATTTCTCCCAAAGGGAAGAGATGTGGGTATCTCTTCTTCAGATCCTCTTTAGCCTCCCTAGTTGTTTCCTCTACAAATTGATTTATTGATAAAACCTTAACTAATGCAACCTCTTCTGTCTCTGAGCGAGAACCTCCTCACAAGATAGGATGTTCTTAATAACTATATCCTCGGTACACACAATGAATGAAGGATCGTCCATACACTTCTTCAACATAGAAATGTGAAACACTGGATGGACCGTTTCTAACTATGACGGTATCTAAAATTCATAATATACCTTGCCCGCTCTCTTGGATATCCAGTAAGGACCAATATACTGGGACTGAGTATCCCATTATTGCCAAATATCATAGCACCCTTCATGAGTGAAAACTTCAAGTAAACCCAACCGTCCACCTCAAACTCTAAGTATCTTTTCTGAAAACCTATATAGGATTTCTAACGACTTTGCGCTGTCTTTATACTTTCACAAATAATATTCACCTTCTCCATGGTTTGATGAACCAATTCTGGTCCTATTAACTCAATTTAACCCCAACCTCAAGCCAATCAATAGAATAACTACATTTTCTCCCATAAAGAGCCTCATAATAAGCTATCATAAATACTAGAGTTATAACTATTGTTGTAAGCAAATTCTATGAGAGATAAGTAATCATCTCAAATACAATTGAACTCGATCACACAAGCCCTTAATATATCCTCTAAATTTTGAATTGTACGCTCTGTTGGCCAACTGTATGAGTATGAAAAATAGTACTCAAATTTATCTTTGAAACTTAATATTTTTGAAAAGACTTCCAAAACTAAGCGATAAATTCTGCACCTTTATCTTAAATGATAGGCATAGGAACTTCATGAAGTTAGACGATCTCTTGAATATACAATATTGGGTAATATTTTGCTGAATTAGTAGTCTTTACCAAAAATAAATGGGCTGATTTATTCATCCGATCTACAATCACCCAAATCGAATCATGTTGCTTGCGAGAGCACAGTAAAGTAGTAATGAAATTCATTATTGATCATGTCCCACTTGTAAGCTGGAATATCTATATTCTGAGCCACACCAGCCGGTCTTTGGTGCTCTACCTAAATCTGTTGGCAAATTGGGCACTTACAATTAAATCTGTAATACATCTCTGCATACTAGTGCACTAATGGACATCTCTCAACTTTTGATATATCTTTGTGGAACCGAAATGGACCAAATATCTGGAGCAATGAGTTTCCTCCATGATCCTCTTTGGGAGCTCATCTACCTTTGGCAGAAACAACCTGCCTTGATACCTCAACCCACAATCTCCCTCTTGTTCAAAAGCCATCAACTTTTTCTTATGAAATTTCACTTTTAATTCAAGAATCATATGATCTTAGTCTTATTTCTCCCTCACTTCAAACACTAGTGATGACTCAACCGCATTCATCACCAAAACTTCACCTTCTCCAGAATCCAATATACGGACTCTCAATTGGGTAGTATTTTCTATATATAACTTGCTCAAAGCATCAACAATAACATTAGCCTTACTTGGGTGAAAGAGGATACTCATGTCGTAATCCTTAAGTAGCTCTAACCACCTCCTCTATCTGCAATTAAGATTTTTTAGAATACATATCAGAGACTCTTGTGATCGGTGAATATATTTACATGAAAACCACCCAGAAAGTGACACCATATTTTCAAAGCAAATACTACACCATAAAAATTGATATCATGAGTTGGGTAATTATTCTTGTGAACCTCAAGTTGTGTAGAGGCATAGTCGATAACCTTACATTCTGCATCAATACACAACCATGTCCAACTCTGGATGCATCACAATACACAAAAAAAGCCTTGTGTAGCCTCTAGTTGGATAACACTAGGGCAATAGTTAATCAAATTTTTAATTCCTAAAAGTTTTTCTCACAAGATTTAGACTATTGAAACTTTATGGTCTTCCGAGTCAACTTTGTCAATGGGCATGAAATATATGAAAAACCCTTGACAAACCTTATATAGTAAACAAAAAATACCATGAAACTCCTAATTTTAGTTGGAGATGTGGATCTGGACCATTTCTGAAACACCCTAAAGCGAATTAAGGTGAACTAGAGCTTCGTGAATGTTTCTTGAGTTAATTGTTGTGTTAAAATGATTTATATTGATGCTCATAGGCATTTTGTAAAGTTTGTTTAATTTTGGAGGTCAAACATCCGAGAACGTCCATGACGTTTGGAAGGTGTGTCATAGAAAATGCGTGAGTGTCTTAATTTGTTTTAGTGAGTTTTACGTGTTCGTTTCGATTGAAATTGGTGTAGGATGTCTCTAATACCTATAAGACTATGTTTAGGGGTTTAACGTCCGGGTATGACTTCACCTAGGACCCACGAGGAGCCCTAAAAGAAGACCCCAACACCTAGGAAGAACCTGCCAAGACTGCCCCAAAACCAACCTCAAGCAACGGAGGTAATCACGCTCGTTGTGTCAATCGACGCCCGGTCGTCTAGGGGTGTAGGTTGGGACTTCTTCTTGGAGTCCAAACCTCCATGTTTCTAGCTGCAGACCCAAACGAATCCCAACAGCACGGGCGTCTTTCAGTTGATGCCCCGTTGCTTTGGTCCGTCGATGGTGGTCGTGCAAAAGTTGTTGGATGTTGCTGCCATGACTTGGGGTGTTTTCTAAATTCACTCCAAGTCTTTTATTACCCTAGGATTATATTTTTAGATTTGTAAGTTATATTAGATTTGTTTTATGTCTTAGACCTAGACAAGACCCCTCACTTCAAATATTCAAATCTCCCTCTGAAGACAAACTCTCTCAAGTCACCATTGGAGCTAAGACTCAAGAAGGAACTAAGAGGGATGTGTGTGGACGTTTCTTCATCAAAATTAAGTTGGTTTTATTCTATTTGAGGTATGTTAGTCATCCTTGAACCCTCTTCCATTCAAGGAGTCATTTCTAAAAGACTTCAAAAAGGGTTTTCAAATCCTATCTTCTTCTAGTTTTGATACTAAGAATGGGTATTCATGTAAAAGTTTTTTAATTATTCAAATTTTTTGCTTCTAGTAATAATTGATGATTTTAATGTCTAATGAAATCATGTTTATGCATTTTCCCAACTTTTAGCTTAAAAAATAGGTTAAATGAATATGATTGTGTAGTGTTTTATCTTTGGTTTCCTTTTGTTGTTATTATGGTTTAGCTACTGCCCTAAGGGAAATATTATGATGAAATATTGAATAATTTATTATAGGTGGTTAAATCTTGGTTAAATTTTGAGTTTCTTTTATTGTATAACTCTTATTATGAAATGCTATTGAGAGGTCTGGTCCACCTTCTTCATGGAGGTGTTTACTTGATGAATTTGGATATACTTGATATGTAATGTAAGTGTGGATTTGAAGGCCTAAAGTGTAAAGTAAAGTGATAATGAAGATGGTTCCAATAATGTGTATTATGAAGGTTGAATTGCATGTTTTTCTTAGACTATGCCTAAACGAAGTGAGTGTATATGTTGAGCATGTTAAAGTGTGTAATGTGATGAATGAAGGTCTAAGCGTGTATAAAAGTTAATATAAATGAAATGATTTGTATGTGCAAAGTGTGATCATATGTACACACACACTCACACTTTGAATAAATGAATGAATGAAGTTAGTGATTGTGATTAAGAAGAGTTTTGGGGTGAACACTCTTCGTGAGTTGAGATGAAGTGTTCAGTATCAAAATCATTATATTCCAAGAGCTTTCTACTATAGGTAGGAGTATGGATACCCTTCGTAAGTTTAGATGTAGTGTCCACTTATCCTTAACCTATAGTGTAAAATGTTGAGAATCCGTGGGGAGTTATGCCTAGCACCAAGAGGATATGAAGAAGAGGTGGTTACACTTCGTGAGTTGAGATGTTGTATTCCAATGAATCTCTTGAGATGAGTACTCCTCTTTAGTAGAGAATGAGTTACTTAGTAGCAATCTCCTTATCCCTTAAATATGCACATGTATAGGTGTAGCTATTAGGAAAGCCATGTGAAAGCTAATATACTGACCCCATCCTAGGCAAGTGGGGATCCCTAATCTGATAAGGGTAGTATCGGCATTCCATTTCTAGATCTCATGGTCTCTGTCGGTTAAGCTAACCCCCACAAAAGAATGAATGAACTAAGTCTTCTAAAAGAATGTACTACTTAGGGCAGGTGGTGGAATGTAACGCCATCTATCAATTGCACTAAGTAGACCTTCCAAAAGGGTAGTCTTGGTATGTTTTATATGAAGTGTATGAACTAAGTCTCCTAAAAGAACGTACTACTTAGGGTATGTGGTGGTATGGGATGCTATCTATCCATTTCACTAAGTAGACCTTCCGAAAGGGGAGTCTTGGTGTGTCATATATGAATTGAATGAGCAAAGTCTTCTAAAAGAGTGTACTACTTAGGTTAGGTTGTGGAATGGGACTCCATCTACTCATTGCACTAAGTAGGCATTCCGAAAGGGAAGTCTTCGTAGGTTGTTTGAGTGTTCTTCTAATGTATTGTCATTGAGTGGGGACTTGTTCTCCCTAGGCGAGTAGGCCTAGAAGGGGTAGTCTTGGGGATCACCTAGGTGTTTATTGAAAGAGGTGTATGGGCATTTCCTTCATGTGTTACCTTGGTGTGCCTTAGTATAACCTTAGCTGGGGAAACTCCTAAGGAAATTAGTTCACTTCCTCTTGGCTCGACTTTGGGAGTTCGCTATTTTGGGAATAGAGGAATTCACTGTAATGTAAGGGTTCACTGTAACTTTTGGGTACTTCACTGTAAAATGGTTCCTTTTGCTAAAATTTTAGAAATTCTTCTCTAAGTGTTAAATGATAATCTATAAATTATTTTACTTCTGTATTCACAAATGTTTTACTTAATGGGCATGAAAGTGTATTTTTACTAAAATTTCCCTTTTTGCATGTTTTTGCATATGCCATACTTAGTACTTTGTTTTGTACTAACCCCATACTTTTCTACATTTAATAAGTATAGGTTTGGAAGCAAGGAGAAGTCTAGAAGGAGATTCTTGAGAATCTACTCTCTCAAGGCTAAGAATGTCCTCATATATTCGAGGGCATAGTCGTACTTTCATAGTTTCTTTGTTTAAAGATTTATTCTGTATTTCTTTTAATGTAAAGGGTTGTGTCCCTAAGATATTATGTCGTGTCTTTAAGTTGGCTTGTGACAATGAGATGTTCTTAGTAATTATGAAAGAATTCCTTTTTATATTTAATGTCGTGAAAACTATCCTGAGATGATTAGCATGGTCCTCCTCATTTCTCGAATAAATCAATATATGTCATCAATAAATACAATCACAAACAATTGAGATATATCTTAAATACCGTTTTCATAATATCCATGAACGGTGCATGAGTATTAGTCAAACCAAAATATATAACAAGAAATTTATAATGGCCATAACGATCTTGAAAACCATCATGGGGTATACCTCTCTTACTCTCAATTGATGATAGTCAGGTTTGATGTCTATCTTAGAAAGGCAAGTGGCACCCTAAAGTTGATAAAAAATCCTCAATTCTTGCAAGAGAATACTTATTCATTATGGTCACCTTTTTTGACTGATGTAACCAATAGACATCCTAAGAGAACTATCTCTCTTTCTCACAAATAAGACTAGAGTGTCGCAAGGTGAGACACTAGGTCGAATAAAACCTTTATCTAGAAGATTTTTTAACTGTTTTTAAAACTCTTTTCACTCAGATAGAGCCATTATATATGGAAGAATAGAGATAAGTCGTATATCATTAAAAATGTGTATACCGAAGTGTATTTCTCTTTCAGGTGAGACTATGGGAAGATCATCTAGAAAGACCTCTTGGAACTTAGTCACAAATGGAACTGGCTGAAGAAGTGGTATGTTAACACTTAAGTCATTAACTCAGTCTATGTTTCAAGGCCCAAGCCTACACCCTGGGTAGGACTAGCACTCGAAGACCATTGCTTGTCCGAAGCGAACCCTTGGCCTGACTTACTTATTCACCGAAATACTTAAAGAATTAAGAAACTAATTTAAATGCTAAACTACTTAACTGTCTCAAATTGAACTCATAATGTTTTAAAAATAGATATTTAACCTAACCACAATGAAAACTCAAATATGAGCATAAGCCCATAACAAGATAATGACGAACTAACATCTCACTTACTATCTACGAAGCCTCTAAAACTAATATGGATGTCGTTGCTAGGACCCCCGATCATTCTAACAAATGAAGTACTAAAAAGAACTAAAAGCAATAAAGGGAGTCCTCCGAAATGCAAAGAGGCCTACCAATATACTATGAATCACTCACTAGATCAAAGATGCATTGGATGTTGATCCTAGTTTTCTACGTCTGCATCATAATACGATGTAGGCCAACGAACATTACTTACGAGTATGAGAGTTGAAATGCTAAAACAAAAATATATGCTTGAAAGGAAATATGAAGAGCTTACCTAGATTAACTCAACTTTACATGATTGAACTCATTTCAATATAAAGAAATTTAAAAAAAAAGTGCAATATAAAAAAAGTTGTTTAAAACATGATCTCAACTCTGTGTGTATGCAAACATAAAATGTACCTCTAAGATGTATGTAAAAATACAAATAACTATGTATATAAAATATAATTAACTTTTATGGGAGTTTCATTAATGGACAACCATCACTTAAGAGCTATAGTGATGATACAACATTTTGCCTCACACTGCCAGGGTCGTGTTATACATTGCCATTAGTATAGAACATGAATAACTAAGATAATTCACTAGTCTATGCTACAAACCACAGAAGGAATCATCTAAAATGTATGACTCTTTTATACCCATGGTGGCTATATGGTTTATGGGGGCTATGAGTTGTCTGGACTCTCCCTCATACCGGTGTTCAATACTACTCCCAAAATATTATTATAATAGCTCTTACGTTTTAAAAAATGTACTTTCTTATGTAAATTGTGATTAGTTCTCAAAAACTTATCTCAAAGGCTGCCTTGGAAATCAAAGTTTCCCCTCTTGATTTGTTATTAAAGAATATACTCTTTTATGAAAACTAACCGAAAAGCTCTTTGGAAATCTCAGTTCCATTCTTATGTAAATATAAAAAAATTTTAAAATCTCTTGGGAAAACTTAGTTCCGTATACTTCTTTGAATAAATAAACTTGAAATCTGAACTCGTTGCTTAACTCTACAACTTAAGTCTTAAAAAACATAGTTAAAACGTTGTGAAAGACTTTTGAAAATTTTGATGAACTTCTCTGACTTAATTGTAACTTCTTAACTTGACTCTTAACCTTCCTTGAATTTAATTATGGATTCAAGGATAGTGATTTGTGATATGAAGGATCTCATGATGTTTAGGAATGATTTTGAATAGTTAAACTTGAGAAAAGTTACGATGTCACCGCCTTGGGACAATTCCGGGACGCAGAGATATTGGTTCTAAATAAATGTTCTTGAATTTTAATTTTGAGACAGTGGAGTCCACGTCCTAACCGCAACGCTGAGCAAATTTTTGTTCACTAAGGGAATAGGTCTGCATTGTAGACTATTGTCCAATTTTTTTCTCCTCGTTTTCCAACCCCAGTTCACTTAAACTCGACTATTAATCTCAAATTCATTTTAGATTCTGATACCCAACATATGTAATAAAGAACCTAACTCTAAAAAACTCTTAAGCTCAACGTAAACATCTCAGAAACTCCACAACTCAAACCAATTCAAGAACGAAATTCAAATTCAAGAATACATGTCAAGAACACCAACTTTCAAAATCTTTCAGGAAGAATAGCACTAAACTAAACATGTTTGGCGCGTGGGTGAACACACCCAATGCTATGAAAGACTCACATACCTTCTAGGATCAATTTCTTGGCAAATCCACGACAAAGTTTGATCGTTCTTGGAGAATCTTGCTTTTACTCTTCTCTTTTATCTTGTGTTCTTTCTCAAAAAACCTAACTCTATTTTTCAAAAGAATAAACTGAACCAACTCAGTTTTGAACCCAATGAATTTATCAAAAATGGTTTAAATTAATTGGGTATGGAAAAGACCAAACTACCCTTCCAAAATCCGAAATGAACATTTCCTTATTTGAACAACCCAACTTCAAATGGGCATAACTTACTCGTAGGAGCTTAGAATCACGCAAATTCAGCGGTGTTGGAAGTATTTTTCCAAGAACATTCAAACCATATATTGAAGTACACCGAACTCATTGTGAGGTAGGAGTTACGGTCGCTTGATGTTGACCAAATCTCAACTTTTCCTATATTAAGAAAATTTCCAGATTACATTCATTCCAAAGAATGACTATTTCCAATTCTTAGCTTCCTCCTAGTTATTTTGATTTGCAAGATGCTACACTAAGTGATAGATGCACCACTTGGAAACCAACTTTTGTGACCTTAAGGTATGAAATAAACAACCCTTAGGCATTGTTGCTCCTCTACTCTAAAACATGCTCATTAGGAAAGTTAAACTTGACTACTGGAGCTCTACAGTTTACTGAGGCATAACAAAAATGAATCTAGTCCATACATATAATAACATCAAAGTGCACCATGCCTAGCTCAAATAAGTCAGTCATGTTGTCGTTGTGATTGAAAAAGATGACACAATCATGAAAACTCTCTAGGCTAGAATAGACTCACCAATCGGTATGGAAACAATGAAGATCTCAAGAAGTAGTTTGGGAAGAATATTGAACCTCATAGAAATGTATGGAGTCACAAAAGATAGACTCGCAGATCGGTCAAGTGATATACAAAAATTAAAAAAAAGAATTTGTTTATACACGTGATAACATCTAGTGAATTCTCCTGCTGTTGGTGACTAGTGATAGCATATGCAACTTTGTCTGCTAGAGTCGTTTAAGAATATTGGGCTATATTGACCCCATTACCATTACCTTGCATGTTCTTACGACACTTTCTCATAAATTGGCTTGTTTGACAACACTTAAAGCAATTATTGGATACACCGCAACATGCTCTTGGGTGGTTTTTACCACACTTATATCTGTAGGAGTCCAATCAGCCCCTTGTTACCTACTACCTTGAGAGTGAGAAGGTCTTGTCTGTAGGAGTTCTGGTTATTGAAATTACCTCTGTTCTTTATTATAGGTGCTCTAGCCAATGATGGTGCAGGTCAAGTTGTCCTTTGTTGAATAAATAACAGGTTAAAATTTCTAGTCTTCTGATGTACAGACTCATGACTTGTTTTCTTATCCCTCTTGTTACATAACTCCTCTCTATCTTTCAACTTATCTTGGTCAACTTTCTGCACATGAATCACAAGCCTAGATATGTCCGTATCTTCTTTCAATATAGCAGCCTTACCCTCCTTACCTGATAAGCAAGACAACCCTGACACAAACAAACTCTTCTTGCTTCTCTTCTGCCACAAGATAGTACAATTAATTTGAGTTTGTACTCATTTCCACTCATGGAATCACGTTTCAAGTTTATTAATCCCCTCACATTTGTTTCTCTTATCATGTGGGGAAACAAGTGCCCTAGAAAGGCTTTTTCGAAAATAGTCTAGCTCATAAGTGGTGCTCCTTTAGCCGAACTCTTTTTCAATTAGTCGTACCATATCCTAGAAAGACTCTTGAGTTGGTATGCACCTAGATCTACGTGCTTAACATCAATGATACAAAACTTTAAACACTTTCTACATCTCTTCCATAAAGTTCTCAGGATCCTTAGTGATATCTGCCCGTGTGAGTTCTAGAGGATTCATCCTCAAGAACTCATGGATCAAATGTATAAGACATATCGTGATGGACTACTCTTTGTTTACCAGCTTGATTGACCACAACTTGACTAAAAATCTAGATAGCATTCTGGAACTCAACATTTGTGTACTCTCCCTGAGAGGGTTGAAAATTTGGTACATTGGGTACCCTTTGATTTTGAAGATCAACGTTTCTCCTTACAGGACGACCTCGAACAAATCTTCATGGAGACATGATATGAGAAGTTTATGTTCAAGCATGAATTAGAAGGAATTTTTTACAAAGTTGAGCTCTATCGCACAAAAAGAGTAAGAAAGAGTTGAAATATTTCCTAAATATTGTAGCTTCCTAATTATATACGTGTACACTTCACATCGATAATAATAATCTACATACACAACTTCATAGAAACCCTAGGAATCTTGAACGTTGTGCTATTATACCAAGTTTTTCATGCCCCAAATCTATGCCAAGACGTGACTGACACTCAAGAACCATTATTGGTCCCCAAGACCCCTTGGCCTGGCTCGTTACTCATCAGAAGACTAACTCAAGTGAAATCGGAACCTGAAAATGCATAATAAGGATCAACATATGAAAGTTATAAATTCTCAATAGTAATCCAAAGATACTCAGCAAAAACATATACTGCCTCAAGGTTTTTAAAACATCAACAACGAACAATTAATGACTCTTCATAGTACTATTGTCTATGCAGTCTCTAAATACTATGATAGATGTCGCAGTATGAAGCACTACATCTTAACATGACTAAAATATAAATATGGAACCCTTCTAAAAGCAAGGAGACTCACCAAAACTAAGTGGAATGGAATAAGGTATCAACGAAGTGCTTGTTGATGACATTGTAAAAATGTGTCTGCATTATGAGAAGATTCAAGTTAAATGACATCACTATATTGAATGTATGAGTATATAAGGGGAAAATTGAAAACAATGTATAGCTGAAATGATACTCTGGGAAGATATGCTCACCTCATTTCAACTCAAATCTAAAAGCAACAATAAAAGATGCAACATATAAATGCTTTTAAAACAATAAATGGGTGATTTCATCCTGTTTTAGTAGTGTTTAGGGTGATTTTGATTTTGAATTTGTGTATTATTCGAGTATGGTTTTATTAGTAACAGATGGCAACATATTGATTTATAAAGGACATTAATAAGTTAAATTATAACAAATAGTTGAGATCATGTATTAAAAAAATATTTAAATATTTTAAATTTTAAATAGATAAATAAGTGGTCAATTATGAACCCAAAGGAGGATGACAAGGGTCTTTTGGAGCCAATAGGTGGATGAGAAGGGAATTTTGGAGCCAATAGGTGGGTGGAGGGTAGTTTTGTACATTTCTGATACTTCAAGGGTATTTTAGGCCCTCTTTCGTTAAAACAATAAATTTCAACTCAATATGTATAACAATAAAACAATGATCTTTTTACTCTTATTTGGGAGATTTTTGAATCGACAATCATCCTATGGTATGTGATGATAAATGTCTCATCCATGCTACCAAAATTGTTATATATACCTTGTCGGGGGTATAGAACACCTCATCTATGTGGATCCGCTATGCTATGCTTAAGAGCAAGAATGAATTATCTAAAAAGTAATAACCCTTTATCTATGTTTTCATACATGGTTTATGATAATTTTGAGTTTCTAAACTCATGCTCAAATGTTTAAAAACATAACTCTTCCTCAATTTGAGATAATTACTCAAAAGATCCTCTTAAAAGAGGTAATACTCTGAAACTCCTTGTAATTTGTAAACTTATTTAGAAATCAGTGTTTCTCTCCTTTAAATGTAAAAGTATTACATAATCGGCAATACTAAGTTCCCTTATAATCATTTATAAACATGAAGGACAACTCTCCTCATTCTCATACTCATTCACTCAAGTCTTAAAACTAGTTCTAAAAATGCCTCAAAAGGACTTTCTCTAACTTTGTTCTTAATTTTACCTTGGCAAGAAATGTGAATTTAAGAGGTTTAATTTTTATATATGATCTTTAAATGATTAATGAAGAGTTAGATAGTTAGTAGTAAGAATAGAGCAAAGATATGATTTGAAGAGGCCCTAATACGACACAAAGAAGGGAATTAATTTTTGGTTGAGAAAAGAATTTTGAGACAAAGCACTCCGTACCCTCTCCACGTTGGTGATCATCTGAAGGTGGAAAATTTAAAACGTCTCTACGACGCGACCCGGGGCAAAATTATTTCATTGATCTTTTCTTCCTCCCCTCAACTCGATTCAACATATACCCATAGCAATTGCATTCCCAAATTTCAAAAAACGTACAAACCAAGAACAATTTCAATGAAAACCACACAAAAAACTATCAAGAGACTCAACTCATTCGCAAAACCATTGTCTTAAGAATTAAAAGACCACTATTGTTATCTAAATTCAAGAATTTCTAAAGAACTCAATAAATCATCTTCAAGAACGAATTTATGAATGAAATCACATGATTGGGTGAGGGAAAACAAAGACAACACTATGAAAGCTTACACACCTTGAAAAACTATAACCTCGAATGAACGCCTGAAACCTTCTTCTTTCTCTCCTCTTTAAACACTAGTCTCAACCCTAAGAGGTCATTTGCTAGGAAGTATTAAGAGAAATAGTCCATGTATTATGTATGGTACTATTTAGTATTATGTTTGGTATGATTTTAGTCCTATGTATAACTACTCCATAGATTAGTTATACATCCGACATAGTATTATAAGATGTATTACTAATACCTCCCATTTGGAGGTATTAGTAATACATTGGATATAATACCATGGGATAAGTCATGTAAAGACAAATATATCTCTCAAGTCATTTTGATTTATTTTATTTAGTTTCTTCATTTTATATATTTTATTCTATATTTATACTAGTAAATTTATTTAAATATATTGACGTTTAAATTATTTAGAGAAAGGTGTTTGTTACTAAATAAATACAGCAAAAACCAATAAAATATTTTTAATTGTTATTTTTTTAACATTTATTAATGAAAAAGATAAACATAACACCACATGAAATTTTGTGATCTTAATTGAATGTATTATTAAGTCCATATAAAAATAAAAATATCACTCAAATATATAATTTATTATTTGATCAAAATTTTATCAAGGTAATCGAATTAAACATTGATATCCTTATACACATGCAAGTTAAGTTTTGATATCCTTATACACGAGATATTTCATATTTTATGTATATTTTAGGCTTTAACATATAATTTGCATTTTAATATTGCACTACGCCATACTAAGTGAATCAGCTATCGATTGACTGTGATTGTGACTGTGGTTGTGCTCAATGGATTTGGCATGGCATTTTGACACATCTATTAAATCGGATGTCATGTTTCGACACACTTATATTGGATCAGATGTCACGTTCCAAAACATATATACCGAATCGGGTGTCACGATCCGACACACTAAGAGTTTGGGTATGTATTCCATAAGAGAAGCACTTATGACTTTCAAATTCAAAATTACCTATCATTGATTCTGGAAAATTGTATGTTTCTCCTAAAATAATAATTGAATGATGCATTCTATATATATGTGTTTACTAATTTATAATTACTTGTGTATATTGGGCTTACTTGTCAAGACACTCAAAATGATCTAAGGTGTATAGAGCCTCACATATGACTAAAAAGGGTATTAACATGTTAATGAAGTGTTTTAGAGCTGGTATAGTTGATTTGAAGTAGTTTGAAGGTCAAACGTCCAAGAACAACCAAGACATCCAAAAGTTTGTTTTTAGACGTACTAGTGTGTTCTAGTGTGACATTGTATGTTTTATATTTTGTTTTGGGTCAAAAACAATAGGTACAGATCCTAACTTGTATATGAGCGTATGTTCGAAACATCCGGGCACGAATCCCCAAAGACTACCCAAAAGGATCTTGTAGAGGACCTAAAGGCTGGCAAGGACTACCTAGGAAGTGTCTAAACGACGCCCCATACTTCAGTCTACACCCCGTCAACTGGGGTCGTCGCTCCACAGTTAGAAGTGTGAACTCAGCCCCCTAAATGGGAGCCTCAGTCACCATTGACGGACGTGCAGTACGGCACCGTCGTTCCAGCGACGGTCTGTTAGTTTGCACGTCGTTTGATACTGCAGTTCTGTCTGTTGCATGCTGCCATGCTAGGGGTGAATTAGGAAATTCACCCCACGTCCTAATTAAAGCGTGGACGGTTATTTTGTCTATTTTAAGTCCCTTTATAAGCCTAAACTCCAATTTAGAAATCACTCTTCCAAATCAAACCTTTCCATCTCATAACAATCTCTCCCCAAACCCCGTTAAAGACCAATCTCAAGAACATCCATGAAGATGGATTTCAAGTGCATTCTTGTCCAATTTTCGTCGATTCTCATGTAGTAAGGTATGGTAACCCTTCATCATTAGTTAGTATTCCATCTAAGGAGTTATTTCAAAGGTTTTTCAATTGTGAATTCAAAGTCAAAAATCCTATTTTTCAATCTAGACATGGGTTCATTGTTAAAATGATTTCAAAAGAATTCTAATGGTGAATATGTGATTAATAAATGGTTTTAACATGATTTTCAATTCAATTTCATGAAGAAACCATGATCTCCTTAATCCTTCAAATAAGCCTTTGAGATGGGTCTTGTGATCTTGATTAGATGATGATCCAATTATGATTTGATTATAGTGTATTGATTATTCGTAATATTACCTATGTTAATTGATATTGAATTGTTGGGAATTTACCAATGATGATCATAGCTTGGAGAGTTGGTAAGTTGACCTATTTCCTCTAATTAGCTTAGAATGCATATTGAAATGTGATGCTTGGTATGGTCCACTTATGGTGGCAGTTTTTACATTCTTGTACATCTTTGTATGTTATAATCATGTCCTTGAATGAATTAGATGTAAGATGAATTGATATGATGATTTAATGTTTATGAAGTTTATGAGTGTAACCCTTGATTTTAGTATATCATGTTCTAAATGAATTGATGTTATGTGAAGTTATATGTGTAGTCATCCACACTAGTTGTATGAGCTAAGGGTGTTGATGATTAGGTTAGAGTTAGGTGTGGTCATATGGCTAATGATGAATATTCTTGTATAATGAACCCTACCTATGAAATCCCTATATGAATGTGTGATCAAAGTAAGCTTGGCGTCTTCTATTCTAATGTTGAATATTTTCTTGCCTCCTATGATGTAATGTGAGTGTGAGTGGTCTATAGTCTTTAATACTCCATATTTTTTTGATTTAAGACTTGAGGGATGTTGTACATGTGTTGTGATCTTAAGAGGGTGGCTTCCTCAATGTTATATTATAGCCATTATGTGATTCTGTTGACCAATGTACACATACACACTTCATGCATGTCTATGAGTAGAATAGGTTCATGATGACTAAGGAAAGGATAGTTCTCATATTCATCATTACCTATTACTATGCATGTAAGTATATGATTAATGAATTTATGAATATGTGTTCCTAGAGGTGTTTACGTGAATGTAGATCTCACACATGTATGCACACACACATGATTTTATGAATGATTAAATTATGTGAAAGGACATGCTCACAATAATAAGGTTCTATGAATAAAGGATATTCTCATCTTAGAAACCTTTGAGCTCTATGATGTATGAAGGATCAAGCTCCTAAAGTCTTATTTACGACCTAATGTACTATAGGGCTAAATATGTTTAAAAAGGGAGCTTGATATTATCACCGAGTGAACATGAAAAATGAGAGTGGGGGCTTCACGATTAGTAAGTCTGACTTTTTTACAAGAGAACATTCACATTTAGCAAGTTTGGGTTCCCAACATTGATGTTGTCTCATGAGATGAAAACCTCCACGTCTAGCAAGTCAAGGTTTCTAGTATCAATCTCCATGTTCCATAACTACATGCCCCCGTAGGTTATAGCTTAGTGAATCCACTAGAATAGTTATTATGTATTAAGGTCCTACCTTGGCAAGTAGTACCCTCTCTTTTGGGTGTGACAGTAGAACATCGGATTCCATGTAGCTCACATGGTCTATGTCGGTCATCGCTATGTCTCCCGGAAGTTAAGAAATGAACTAGGGTAATAATATGAACTTGATCATAACTCCTTGAGAAGTTTGCTTAGTATAGGTAGGACTGTGGACCCTACCAATGCAATGCAGTAATGGACTTCAAGAAAGGATAGGATTGGAGTGTCATATGAGATAAAGACTTACGTTATGTATTATTTGTATGAATGCATGATAAAGTAACTTTGTTATGTTAAGACATGAATTATTCTTATGCATGCTATTTACACTTATGACTTCTAAATGAATTTATTTTTTATATGTGGGGTATGGGACTCTATGTGTACATTGCACAAGTAAGCTTGTGAAAGGGTTGTGATGGTGGTTTACCTATAATATGAAATAAATGAATTATGACTAAGGTTGTAGTAAAGGAATGAGTCCTTATATAATGCTATGAAGTATGTGGCCTTATGTATAATGATAAATGAAGGTGTTATGACTTGGTGAGTATGTTATGCCTAGTCTACGGTGACTTCTTCGGAACACTTGGTGTAAATAGTATTATGGAATGCTACCTACACATTACACTAGTGTGACTTGGGGGGTTGTCTTAGGTGATGGTTCTTATGTGAAGCTCATGTATTATCATGTGGTCATGACGTTATGAATATATATGGTTGTGTTGATATACCACATCTATGAAAGACTATCTTAGGTGACCTCAAGATGGTACATTGTACTAAGTACACTTGAGGGTTGCTTAAGGAAAGATGTTGTGGTAAAAGAGAATTAATCTGTTGTATGTCTTGAATGTGCCTCAAAATGTAATAAGTGGTTTATGTGTTATTATGAATAGTATCCATTTCTACTTTATGTATATGAACAATTTGTGGTTATTATGCCAATGTTCATGAAGTTACTAAAAAGACATGATGTATGATTTCTAACTAAATGTACTCTTTAAATGCATGTTTTTGCATGGTTAACATACTTAGTGCATTCTTGTACTAATACCATTCTTCTTCATCTTTTTACACAAAGTGTAGGTGGTAATGTCTAGAGGATGCCTCCTAAGTGAAGAGCTTGGATAGATCTCCCAAGTTCAAAGAAAGGTATCCTTATGATTCAAGGATTTCCCTATGTCAAGTTCTTATTCAAATTATATAATAGTTTAGTTATTATTTTATGTTGTTAAGGATCGTGTCCCTATTCTATTCTATTGAGTTGTGTCTTAAGATGGCAAACCAGGATTAAAGTCTAACTATGCATTTTGAGATTTTATATATATATTTGAAGTGATGATTCTAACATATGATGTGCTTTGAAAAGTTTTAAATTTTCCGCTTTTTTTACGATTATGCCATGAAAGATGTCTAAGGGCTTGTATAAGACCTACGAGAGGTTAGGTACACCGTGCTACTTCTAAGGGGTGCGCCCCCGGTCATGACATACTAGATTATTCGTGTGATCCTACCAATACACTATCATTTTTGTGTAATTATACTGCACTATCTCTTTTTCTTTTTCAGTAATGGGCATCTTCAGGCGGCTACTGGCAGACCTCAAGTAGGATATTATTGACCGAGACCAGATTCAAAGGTGAGACATTTCTTTTAGGCAGTCATGTATCAATAATTAGTTTAGTCCATTGTTTTCTGAATCATATTATGTATTTAAACTTCTTACTTATGTTTAGTGTTCAGGATTGAACCCCCTTTTTCTTAGACTTGTTCACTAGTAGATTTTTTGTACGATAGTCTAGGGGTTGAATTTCCGGAAAAGTTATATGAAGTTGTATTTGTTAAGCCTTCGGAATTTATGGGAATTTCATTTTTAGTTTGTCATTTAGACATGCTTCTTTAAATAGTTTAGATTCTTTGATGTGCTTAGTAGAGTTATAGAAGCGGTTCTTCCACCTGGAGGGTTGTTATAGGAGCCAATCACGTTGATCGAGGTCGTGACACTTTGGTTGCATCAAGTCATTAATGATTTACTAGGACTTATACTTCAAACACCAAGTCATTTGTTTATTTTTTGCAAGTATGCAAGTTATTATGTTTTCGAGCTCTTAAAGTTTGAATGGTTCACCTTGGTTAAAACATCATGTAAACAACCTTGCAATGTGATTTTGATAGTTCGTTAATTTAAAAATGTCGGAGTTAGTTTAGAAGGACATTTGGTTTTTGTTCTAAGGCTTCTATACTAGTTTTGAGGCACCTTAAAAATTTTATCTAACACATAACTTGAATATGAAATCCACTTTTTATCAAGAAAATCTCTGTCAACCATTCTCACATAGAAAGGGCTCATTGCAACAAATAGTCATTCGGTCCTACGAAGTTTACCATGTTATCAAACGTTTCTCCTACTAAGATTTGTCTGCTTCAATGACCATGTGCCGGCGGAGCTAGGTCTGCTTGTGAAGATCTTGGCAGCCAGTTAAATTCTGGACCAGTAGAATTCTTTTTGGTTCGGTGACAAAACTCTGGTGATGTTGATTTTGTTTAAGTGACGATAATATACATTGATTAAATCAAAGTTGCAATTCTCATTATTTTCATTTTTGATTATCAATGTAATTGAGAGTTAATTCTCAGGAAATTGTTGTGGGAAATACATTTTTTGAGGTACAAGTTTCTTGAGTCGTTAGGATTGAAATTTCCACTTTTAAATTTGTAAGGTGTTTTTAATTCATTTACTTTTTAAAAAATAAAAATGGGTTTCTTGTGATAGTTTGATTGTTCGGTTGTTATGACTTTGTAACGACTCTTTGCACTTATTATGGGTAGACCATTGGTGGAAGATTTTAGTGGCAAATTTTTGGGTAGTGACTTGAAAAATCTCTAGTTAGGCCAATATCATATGAAAATTGAGTGAATTGTGGCCTAGGGAAAATCTAGAAATTTGTTAGGTAATATGTCTAATTATCTTGGGTCATGTTTTCTAGTAGCTAAAACATATAAGCTTCTCAATAAAGCGCATCGTAAATTTATTTATCTAGAGATGAATTTCATTAACTAACTTATATATAATTAATATGTATTATCATCATTGAATTTACCAGGAATATTGATCCATATCAGGAAGAGATACAATAACACCCCAGATTCGAGAAAGGAAAAAAATTCCAAATGTTCAGAAGTTGCAGGTGCCACCGATGAAAGCCACCTACAAACCGTCAATCAGCTCTATCGATGGACCAGAATCTGACGAAGCTGATTGACGGTCCGTGAGTTGACTGACAGTTTGTACAAGTTTACCTTTGTTCCCGACTAAAGGCTGAAATTTGGGTTTTGAAACTGAAAGTTGATTGAACCATCAATAGATTTTACGAACGGGTCGTGAGTCGACAGAAGGTCTGTAATGGTTGACCATCGTTCACGACTGAAGGATGCAATATGAAATGTGAAAGTGAAAGTTGTCTAGCCCATTGAAGGAGCTAATTATTGGTCCATAGGTGGCTTCCATCAGTGGAGCATGTAACTTTTTTTCTTTCTCGAATTTGGGGTGTTACATTATCCCCCCTTGGGAACATTAATGCTCGAATAAAGACTAAACTAGATGATTTGGAGGAGAGATAATGTAACACCCCTTATTTGAAAAAGGAATTATTTTTCCAAATTTTCAGAAGTTGCAGGTGCCACTGACAAAAGCCACCTATGGGCTGTTAGTCAACTGACTGGCATTCAGCTTCGTTGATGGGCCATCGAACTTTCAGTTTTACAGTTCAGATTTGATCCTTCAGTCTTGAATAATGACTGACCAGTACGGACCGTTAGTCATCTCCATCGATAGCCGGGTCAAGTTTAAGTTTCAGAAATCAAATTTCAGCCTTCAATCAAAAACAACGGTTTACCTGTACGGACCGTCAGTCAAATAACGGCCAATCAGTCATCTCCATCGATGAATCTGACAGATTTAAATTTAGGGGTATTTTGGTCTTTTGCTTGTCTATTTGTCCCCTAAAGTATATCGTTTAGGCCTTTAACTATAAGGTTTTAGTCAGTTTAAGTGTAGAAACATAACTAGAATTTACCTAAATTAGATTATTCACCAAATAATAGAGAAATTAGATCTAGAGAGGAGAAAAAGAAGTCAAGAACCCTAGTTCAAGAATGTAGTAAGAATCCATCAGTTTCAACCTCAAAATTGAAAGATTTTTCTTCATGTAGTTCTTCACCAGGTACGTGGGGTTTCACTAGTGGGTTTCTTTCTCCCAGTAGGTTCCTAGAACTCAGTCAAATTCTTAATTCCCTTATCATGGCCCTACGGTTTTAGAACTTCAGCACTTTATCATAAATTAATTATTTACATGATCCAAATTAGATTTTCATGTTACTACTACATTTATTGCATAAATTTCATAACCCTAGCTATGTATTTCTCTAGCTCTTGAATTACACATGCTAGGTCATATATTTGAGTATTTTAGTTATACATGTCTTAGTTATGAATGCATCATTATCGTATTAATTGTTGCATTTTCAGTTTGCATGTCAGTTTTCAGTTACCCAGCATAATACAAATATTCATTTTATGATGTTTTTATCACTTAATCTATTGGAAGTATTATAATACCGAGTTAGACTATGGCTCAGCGTTCCCAAATAGTGCTAGAACTACTAGCCACATGGTTGTAAGACCCCTCTGTGGGCAACATTTCAGTGATCACGCTAGCATGCCTCTACATGTTTGGTCGGGTGAATTAGTTCCTCTCGATGAGGCACATATATATAACTTCATATTCAGCTCATGTAGTTTTCTTGTCAGTTATTACTAGCTCCCACAATCAAGTTAGACTCCATTGCATTGACCACATGTTCGTATAGTCAATATTCAGATTCAACATGTTATCATTTGGTCATTTAGCTCAGTATTCGATATATATATCATGTTTAGATTATACTCTTGATTTATTGCATATTTAGTTACCTGTTTGTTTCATCTTTATTCTATTCCTCACACTCAGTACCTTTCAAGTACCGACGCATGCATTTTGCTACATCTTCTCGTGATGTAGGTTCAGGTTCTCAGCACCAAATCATGCTTGGGTCAGTTCCCGATATTTAGCTTAGGAGAATCAGTGGTGAGTCCTCATTCTTCGACGACTAGTGATATGTTTATCTTTATCTCTTTTAGCTTTAGTTTCATTTTTGCCGGAGTGTATATTATTTAGGACGCAAATAAAAAATACAGATCGAGAAATAATTGGTATAAGATATTAAAGGGGAGAGAATTGAGGAGTGGATGAAATGAAGAATTAGTTAATGTTTATTTATTTGTGTCGTAGGCTTAGTTCTAGAAAAATCTTATAATTTATAGCTTGTAGAAAGTCATGTAACTTGTGGACCACTTGGATTTTTTAAAATAAAGTTTGAAAATACAGTTTATACTTTTAAATGAAATAAATATATGTAATGATAATATTACCCTATATCGTACTCAACCTTTTAAACCAAGCTTACATCATTCATATATTTAGATTTATACGTTTTGAAATCAATTAAAAGTACAAACTTGATTATATATTTTAATGAAGAACTATACTTTTATAATATAATAAAAAATTTTAGTTTACTTTAATTACAAATATATCATCCTATTCATTTTATATGTAAAGTTACTTTTTAGCATCTTTTGACATGTATTTTAAAAAATATTGAAATTAATTTTATTTAATTTTTAATTTAAATCAAATATATATTATTAATTTTTATCATACTTGTTTCTTTTCAGGTAAAGTAATTAGAGTCAAAATAAAGGTGAAAATAATAAACTATACTTTAAGTAATGCTTTTTTATGTGAGTTTTAGTAAGCATAATTGTGAGACCCCCAAATGAGTTAGGGTGTCTAGATCCTAATATGTTCTTCATAAGGGTATAAGGTCCTAAAATGGTTCAAAATATGGTATTGAGGCAGTGTGTAATGTTTGAGGTGATTTAGAAGTCAAACGTCAAGGGACGACCAAGACGTTCAATGACTAGTCGCCAAAGGGTCCTTAGATGATTTTATGTGTTTTTGAATGTTAAATGATCTTATGAAGTCTTAGAATGAGTTATAATGATTTTTATATGAAGTGTATGGAGTTTCATGAAGTTTGTAGGTCAAACGTCCAGGAACGTCTAAGACGTTCGAAAGTTAGCCCTTGAGATGTTCAGACGTTCATGTGTTTCTTGATGGGGCCTAGCATGTTTGGACGTGTTGCGTAAAATTGTTTTGGGTGAAAATGATGTGAAAGGTCCCTGGATTTTTAAGTTTTGTATTTACGTATGAAACATTCGGGTACGACTTTCTAAGGGCCCCGCAAAAGGGCCCATAAGAAGGACCCAAAGGCTGTCGAGACATTGCTTTTGCAGTATCAATCGACAAGCTCAAAGGACGTCCTGTTGGTGTACTAACGCCCCGTCAATGGGTAGGCGTCGATGGGAACTTAGCCTGGAGAAGTCTTGGACACATGACATACTCACAACCAAACGACAGAGGCACGGTCTGTTAATGGACCCACGTGCTAACCTTACCCTAGACGATTTACTCACCTATTTTTAAGTATGTATTAGATGATCTAAAACGTGAATAGCCTATACCCATTCCTCCAATTTAAAATCAAACCTCCCTCTCCCAAAATATACACTTTAGAAACCTCCATTCAAGGTGAAGTTCAGGGGCACCGTGTAGATGGGATTTCCATGGATTCTTAACCAATTTTTATTGTATTCTTTAGGTAATAGAGGTACGGTGATCCTTCATCTCTATGTAACCTTTCACTTGGAGAGTTAATCTCAAAATTTTCAAAAAGAAAATATTATCATATCTCTTCTTCTTCAATCTAGCCATGGTTTCTTTCTCAAAACGTTCTCAAAGGCTTAATCATGATGAATTTATTATGATGTATTGCTATTGACGTGAAATTAAATCCAATTATGAACCATGTCCCTTCCCAAAATTGATTTAGTCCTTGCATGGGCATTAGGATCATGGCTTGTAATTGTTCAATTTGTGATTCTATTACGTTGAATTGCTTATGTATATTATTATTTATGTGTATTGAAGATGTATTTGTGATGAAGTATCCATGTGGAATGTATGAAGATTTGAACATGCCTAGCTTAGATATCCATGTATTCACTGTAACATTGATGTTATAATGCATGAATGAAGACTTCGATTATGTTAAATTGATTGATAACCATTGTTTAACATTTATACATATTATGAATTATATGTAATTGATCCGATGTGGATCAAGGATTGGAGATTATATAGTATTGATGCATGTTCTCCTATGTTCTATAAATTGCCAATGTAGTTCTATGTATCTCGACTCCATGGTAATTGGCTTATGAGTTGGTATAGGGTTAATGGTAATTTATCTAGTGCCTATAATAGATTACAATGATGAATTATGTGTTGGTATCCAATGTTAATTGATGCTTGAAGACTTGATCCCTAATTCCTCTCTATTGTAATTCTATGATGCTCGCTATGATCTCGAATTTATTGGCAATTGTAGTAAAATATCGTCTAGCTATGATTTCTGTAAGCTAGTGCCCTACATGTACATTATTGATGAAATTTTGTTGATGATCAAGACTAGGGAAATTGGTTGATGATCTATGACTCCCTACTTTCTAGTATATATGTGATGCCTTGTATTATGTTATAGTATGATCTTGTAGCGACTTGTACATAATTTATTTCAAGATTAAATGTATATTTAGCTACTTACCTACAACGTATTTTTGATGAAAAGTTGTATTGATCAATGATGATCAAAGGTTGATGAATTGGTAAGAATGGCTTTCCCTCTCTACTTCTCTACTACTCTATAATATTGTTGATGAAGCCTTGTATGACATTGTGTGGTATGTTCAACTTATGGTAGATGTGTTTACCTTATTGTCATTGTATATGTGTTGATCAGGGCCTTGAAGGTAAATTGATGAATATATGAATGTGTGATTATAATGATCACCTTACGTGTAACTTGTGCCTAGTCTTCTACTCTAGTTCTGAATCTAGGTTATGTTACTATTGTCATGAGCAAGTAAATATTTAAGTTAAGATCATGTGTAGGATCTTCCGTTAATGAAGTGTTAAGGATGATGACCATTACCCATGTACCCCTATGTGAATGTGTGAATAATTATGGTTAGGAGTCTTGAATGTAATGTGAAGATCTTCTTGCCTACCATGCTAAATTGTGTTGTGTGGTCTACGCTTGGTTGTGCATTTTGGTCTTAAGAGGGTGGATGCCTCTAGGTGTTATTGATAGCAATTATGTGATTATGTTGATAAATGTACACACACACACTCACACATTATGCATGCTTACATTGTAGTAAAGGGTCATGGTGTCTAAGGAAAGGTTGATCTCATATTACTAGATGTCTACTACTATGTATGAAAAGTAAATGTATGTGAGGTATGTTATGTATTCCATCTAACTAGGATGACTTGATAGGTGAACTAGTATGGGAAAGGTATGGCACCTTGTTTATGCATTGCACATGTGTACCTTGATAGGATAGTTCCAAGGTTTGGTTTTATGTACATGAAAGTGAATGTATGTACATGTTATGAATGTGTCTTACATGCTATAATGTAAAGTCTGTGGTATGATGAAGTATGATTATACCTAGTGTCTAAATGTGTTTATATGAGTTTATGGCTCATAGTTACACTTGTACACTTATGCATGAATGAACTAAAGTATGAAAATGTGTGGGGTGTTATGTTAATGTTCTCACAAGTATAATGTTATAGTCAATAGAGGGGCTCTTGAAAGGTGTTCTCAAGAGTATTCTAAACTAGATAAATGCTCACATATTCTATGTCCATGTGAAAGGTGTTCTCACATGATATAGGTTGATGAAAGGATTTCTCATCTATAACCTATGATCTAAGCATATGGGACTGAATCTCCGAAAGCCTATTTTTATAAAGTAATGTGATAAAAGGAATTTTAATAAAGGGAACTTAGATTAGCACCAAGTGAACTTGAAGATGAAGGGTATCCCTTCCTTTTGTAGGAAGGTAGGTCACCATAGACCTCACGGGGTGGATAGCCTCATGACCCATAAAAGGTGTTATACTGATGTTTCCATGATTCCTCAAAGTTCCATAACTATGTTTCCTCATAGGATCTAGCAAGTGATATCACCTAATATGATAGCATGATACTCATGTCTTACCTTGTCATAAGTCACCCTCCTTTGGTGTGAGGGGATGACACCAAATTCCATGTTTGGCTCACATGGTCTTATAGTCAGTTAAGGCTATAGTTTCCCTAAAGTAAAATGGACAATGGAAGTAAAGTAAGTATCCTAACTAGGATGACCTAAGGGTAGTTGCTTAGTGTAGGTGGGGACATGGGACTTCACTTATGCATTGCACAAGTGACACTTGAGGGAAGTCATAAGAAGGTGTTCTAATGCATGCGTCCATGTTTATTATTCTCTTGCATGTCATTGTGTTGGCATCTACATGATGAGATGATATGTATGATATGAAGTGCTAATATGACTATGTGACTAAGGTCTATATTGAAGTGTATGTGGTTGACTATAGCATTGTGTTGACCATCAAAGAAATGTTAAGGCATGTGGTCTCGTGATAGGTATGCTATGTATGTGTGAGTTTATGGGGCTTCACATGTACATTGTTCTAGTAGATTTAGATTTGGATTGTGACAAAGGTATCGTAAGGTCTTATGTGAAGTAAAATAAGTATATGTGCATAATGACTAGAGTTTACTGTAATGTTCTTGTGTCTTGGCTTAAAAGTGTCTTTGATGTACTATATTTCCATGATGGTATGTGTTGGTTTGTGTAAGATGCATGTATGTTTTCGTTGTGATCTTAAGGTGATGCATTGCACCAAGTATAAATAGAGGGATTACTTCGGAGGTTAACGAGTCAAAGAAAGAAGTTCAATGTGAAAGGAAAATATTCACTATAAAGAAAAATTAACTTGCTGTAATGTGAGTCAAAAATGCCTTAAATTCTATTAGTGATTTTATATCATATTTGACATTTGAATATGTCTATATAAAGTATATGAATGATATAAATGCTACTGTATAAACGTTTTATGAAGATTTACTCAAAAAAGGCATGAAGTATGATTTTAAGAAAATGTTCCTTTTAAATGCATGTTTTTGTATGTTTGTCATACTTAGTGCATTCTTGTACTAACTCCATTCTTCTCTAATTTTTACACAAAGTGCGGGTTATGAATTCTTAAAGGATTTCATAAATGGTGAAGAGCTTGATAGATGATTCCCAAGCTCAAGGAAAGGAATCCTTAAGTCCAAGGATGTCCTAAAGTTTAGTTTACCATAAAGTTTTATGAATTATATAGTTATGTATTGTTATAAGGGACGTGTCCCTATTGTACTCTTATGAAGTTGTGTAGGATGGCAAAGAAACTTAAGGTCTTAATATGTACTTATTATATATATATATATATATATATATATATATATATATATATAATATATATATATATATATATATATATATATATATATTATATATATATATATATATATATATATATATATATATATATATTATATATATATATATATGAGGTAAAGTTTCTAGCATATGATGTGCCATAAAAACTTTTAAATTTTCTGCTAAATTTACTATGACAATGTGATGAATGATAACTATGAGCTTGTATAAGACCTCCAAGAGGTAAAGCACTCCATGTTACTTCTAGGGGATGCTCCCCGGATGTGACAATGATTAATAAATATTGGGAATTAATCAAGGTAATAGTTAAATTGAGTATTGAATAGATGTCACGACCAGGGATCACCCGCTAGAAGTAACATGACGTACCCATTTCCCACTAGCTATTCACTCACACTCCACTAGGTGAGGAACTCAAGAGGTCACAAATGAGTATCTAACTTACTCCTCTCCGTATCCATCACTTAAAGTGATTTTTAAGATAGGGAAGTTCAAGGGAACTCAAAATAGGACCATTAAGGGCATTCATAACCTTACCATCAAGGCACATTATCCCCCACTTGGGGTAAGCCTAACCATATCATGCCCTTGAACACCAAGGTTAATGAAAGTCAAGACCAAACCTATATACCCCTCTCATAGGAAGGTTTGACATCATTGAGGGTTTCACTCCTAATCTCATCTCAAGGAGCTTACTAACCCAACCATCAAGAGTTACTCCTCTAGTTCATCACCTAAAGGAACTCATAACAATCAAGTTAGGTCATTCTACCCGAGCACATGAGGCCTTAACTATACCATGCATACCAAGTGAAATTTCATATCTCATCACGTTCTACCACCAAGTCCTAATAAGGTGAGTAGATCCGGATTCAAGCCTACAAGGGTCATCAAATTGGTGGAACCTTCCAACCAACCATGCCTAGGTATAGTTCAAGCACTTCCTCAAATGGTCATACTAAAGATCAAACTTAATAGATAACTAACCACTTTAAAGTAGGTCAAAATCAATTCTATCCTTTTCTTTAAGGGCTAAGGGGTTACATACATCCCTTTAAGTCAACATAAGGCAAAGCATATTCCCAGCATATGGAATAAAAGTCTTTCTTCCCTTTTTCCCCATTCTTAGAATAGGTTCATAAGGGACTCATCTACTTTTTTATAAGGGTTCTGCCATTAACTAGCATACTTCACAATTGCTTTACTAGGTTCAACACCCATCTTCCCTACTTATGATCAAGATTATATAAAAGACTCCAACCAATACAGTGAAAACTATGAAACATTACACCTATACAAGGGGAACTTTCATTAACATTTTAAGCCTATTTCATTACATCATACTATCATTTTACATATTCATAAGATAAATTATCATCAAGGGGACTCCATTCAAATATAATAACTCTTAACAAGCTATAACCATATCAAAACATAATTTCTAAATAATAATATCTCATTTCTCATAAATCACATATTTCAATAAAGGACATCACATCAAAACATTTCAAATTAACCTTCACAAACACTCATCAAGTCTCAAAACTATAGTAAGCATCAAAACTCACATTTTCTCCCTCAAGCATTGAGACATCATCCTATCCAAGAAAACACATCTAAAATACCAATGGACAAGGAAATATAAGAACGAAAACATATATAGTTTAAGTTTTATGCACGACACAAGAGTAGTGAAGAAAGTAAAACTCTATCGTCCTATATCCTCTCGCTCATAGATGTGTCGCAACTCACCACTGATGAACGAGTCTCTACTAGACGTGGAAATATGATACTTTGGAACCTAAACCACTTTCTATAACCTGTCTCTAATACCACATTTGTCACTATGGAAGAGCACCCCCTAGAAGTAACATGGCGTACTTGACCTCTCAGAGGTCTTATACGAGCCCATAGACATCATTCATCACATCTACATAGAAAATTTTAGCGGAAAATTTAAAAAAAATTCATAGC
The DNA here is from genome assembly GCA_027705065.1 of Solanum peruvianum. Taxonomy (NCBI): domain Eukaryota; kingdom Viridiplantae; phylum Streptophyta; class Magnoliopsida; order Solanales; family Solanaceae; genus Solanum; species Solanum peruvianum. The sequence continues at coordinate 16,560,267 of JAKWJD010001759.1, forward strand.
ACATCATATGCTAGAAATCACTTCATATAATATAAAATATCATAAGTACATAATTTGACTCTAAGTCTCCTTTTGCCATCTTAGATTCAACATCAATAGAGTATAATAGGGACACGACCCTTAACAATATAAAATAATAGGTAAGCTATTACATATACTATAAATAACATCTTAACATAGGAAATCCTTGAATCTTAAGGATCCATTTTTGGATCCTGGGAAACATCTATCAAGCTCTTCACTTTAGGAGACATCCTCTAGCCATCACCACCTGCACTTTCTGTAAAAAGATGAAGAAGAATTGTATTAGTACAAGAATGCACTAAGTGTGACAACCATGCAAAAACATGCATTTTAATAGGACAGTTAGTTAGAAACCATGCATCATGTCTTTTAATAAAACTTCATAAAATTGGGACAATAGCAACATATAGTTCTCATACTTCATATAGACATGTACAATAACAATAACATCAAATAAAGCGATATATCACATTTAAGGCACATGGAACATTTTCATAGTGTTACCTTTCTCTTTACATTAACTCATCCACCCCAAAGTCGTTAAGTGACAGTTAGTGAAATGTGTGAATAGTGTCTCATTCCACCATTCACATCAAAGTACCAACTTAAAGTCACTAAGGTGAACCTTCATAAAACCTTCATTAACTCAAACATATTCATCACATAAGCATAGCTATCATGAAACACATACTTCACATATAAATTAGCATACTTCATGAACTTCAGATAAGACTCATGACCTCACAATCTTGACCTACTTAGTCTTTATACTTATTTCAAGACAACATGAAAGTCAATACTACCAATATCATCATAATAAGACAATACTCAACATTACATATATAGAGTTCATTTCATTAGTACATCATAAAACTTTACTCATAATCCCAATCTAAGCCTACTAGTGCATTGTACATGTGAAGCCCCATAACCTCACACATACTAAGTAAACCCACAAAGACACCACAAGTACTATTACTTACTTCATACATCAACATGACAAGTATAACCAGCTATATGCATATCAAGTAAGACCTTCATCATATAGTAAATAAGACCATATCATACATATCATCATGGAAGTAGGAAAAACTACAATGTCATGCATAAGATACATATACATATACATATACATATACATTAAGAACTCCCTCCTAGAACTCCCTTCAAGAGCTAGTTGTGCAATGCATAGGTAAAGTCTCATAGCCTCACCTACACTAAGAAACTTCCCTTAGGTCATCCTAGTTAGGGTTCATCATCTTACTTCTAATGTCCATTTTACTTTAGGGAAACTCTAGACTAAAATGACATTAAGATCATGTGAAATAAACATAGAATCCAGTGTCATGAAACCCCACACCGAAAGGAGGTGCTCTACTGGCAAGGTAGAACATTAACATCATTTTCACATATTAGGTAGATCCACTTGCTAAGTATCATGGGGGAAACATAGTTAAGAAACTAGGATATGTATAATTGAAACCCTTTACGTGCCAATTGGCATTGTAGTTTCCATCTCATGAGAAACCATAGGGTGAACAGTCCTTCCTTTTTGGGAAGGGGCACCTCTCATTGTTAAGTTTACTTGGTGGTAAGCTAAATTTCCTTTTTGAAAAGAATTTATAAAATTATTTCATAAAAATAGGCTTTAGTACATTAACCCCTCATATACATAGATCATAGGTTGTTGATGAGAATGTCCTTTCATCAACACCTGAATTGTGTGAGAATATTATTTCATATAGACATAGCATATTCACAGCATAGTCTAGTTTAGATTGCAATTGAGCAATACCTTTCAAAAGACCCTACTTTACTAGATTATCATAACATGCTTCATTCATCATGTGTGTATGTGTATATATATGAGAAAACTTTCACATAAACACATTTAGACACACAGATCATATTTCATCATTCATATACTTTACTTCATAAAATTAAGATGCATAAGAGATCACTTCTAATCCCTCACAATCATGCATTTATCATCATCTCATGTTTAACATGTTCATAACTTAATCATGCATTCATACTTATATACATAGATAATGACCCTAGGAACTATTCTATCAAGGTAAACATGTGCAATGTATAGGTAAATTCCCATACCCTTACCTATAGTAGTATATCTCTCAAGTCATACTAGTTAAGATACACTTTCATACTTTCATGAACATATTACACTTGCAGTGATGCATGAGGTAAGTGTGCGTGCATTGGTCATCATGATCACATAAGATAAACAACCTAGTTACGTAGGAAGCCACCCTTCCAAGACTACAACACATATACCATGTATTCCTCAATTCATGAAAAAATCACATGTAAACCTTTAGGGAATATAGGCCACACACCCACATTATATCATAGGGTACAAGAGTATAGTCAACTTTAGAATAACATTCAATGATGACACATTCACACAGGGTCACATAGGTAGGGGGACATCTTTTAATAGTAAATTCACAAGGTTAAACATATAGACCACACCTAATCCTAATAACATTAATCACATTATCACAATAGCTAGAGCATGATACTAGGATTTACGACTACACAAAACCATTCATACGTGTGATCATCATCACCAGAATTCACATTAAATCAATTGAATTCAAGACCATGATCACACCACATAGATAGATAGCCAAGAATGTAAAACACCACCACTATAAGTGGACCATACCACACAATGTCGATCCAAACACCTTAAACTAGAATTTCGGTAAACTTACCCATTCTCCAAGCTTTGATCATCATTGACCAATTCTCAACAATTAATTACCAATTAACTTAGATGAATATAGAACTAAGCAATTCATTACAATCTAAACATAATACAATCATCATTTAATAAATTTCACAAGACCCACAACATATGATAAATTATGAAATTAGGGAGATCATGGGTTCTTCATTAAATTGGATTGAAAATCATCATAAAAATAGTAATTAAATGTAAATCCATCATTAGAATGACTTGGAAATTCGTTTGACAATGAACTCATGGCTAGATTGAACTTAGAGATTTTGATCATAAATCACATTTGAAAATCTTTGGGAGAACACCTTGGATAAAAGATTGTCTAAGGATCAAGGGTTACCATACCTTAATAGAATAAAAGCTCACACATTTGGAGAATAAAGAACTTCAATATTCAACTTCTAGCTTGAGCTTCAGTTTCCCTCCAATAGAGGTTTGAGAGAATTTCGAAGAGGAAGAGTTTTGGAATTTTTGATTTCTTATTGGGTGTTGGGGTTTGACTTGGAAAGAGGTTAAATAAGTCCTAAAAACAGTTTATAACCGACTCTCAAAGTTACAAAAATACCCCAATACTTATTGGACCTTGTAACCAAGTCTAAATTGACTTTAAAACGGTGCAACAAAATCTGGATAGTAGTTGTGCGTCGCAAAGGCAACTCCTAATTTTTCCTTATATAATTTTTGAGGCAATGAGCCTTGTGTTAGTCGCGCGATGCATATGCAGCTTGAGTTCCAGATGTTCGACGCAGGAGGGACTCCAAATCTTGGTGTTGCATGCTGCCTTTGGTAGCTTTCTTGTCCTACGTTTGGGTCCTCCTAGGGGGCCCTTAGGGTGGTCCTCGGGGAGTCGTACTCGAACATTTTGACTCTTAACAGATACTAGGGTCACCTCTACTATTTTTAAACTACAAACAACACATAAAAACAAGGCAAACATGCAAGGACACACTAGCACGCTTAAATACTAACTTTCGAATGTCTTGGTCGTTCTTAGATATTTGACTTCCAAACTCTTTAAAACGACTATTACAAGTTGTGACACACTTTATTACATGATATTAACCTTTTAAGACATGAGAGGCTCTAGATAAACCTAGTTCTTTTTTAGGGTTGTTACAATAGATATCACAATAACTCATAAAAAAAGTGAAGTAATAACAAAATGTGTTGATAGAAATAACATTAATCAAAGATGTTGTTAGAATTATTTAATTTGTTGTTATTTTTCTTAGTAGATTTTTGTTAGTGCGAAATTATATTTTTATGCTTGATCATCATTCACTTCATATACAAAGAGATATTTCTAGAATTGTTTGTTTCTCCTGCTATCTTTTTTTAAAAAAAAAAAATTGTTAGTAAAAAAAGATATTTTTACCCCTGGTCGTCCTACCACTTCACTCTTTGATATAATAGAAAAATAATATTAACAACCAAAGAAAATTAGGACTAAGAACCTACCTACCCAATAAATCTTAATCAAACATAAATAAGTAAATACGAACATAAATAACAAATTATAAATTATTACGAAATCTTATTCTTGATTAATTTCCTACCCTTTTGCTCATTTTTTATCCAGTCGTCATCTACATTAACACTAGGATTTAACAAACAAGAATATATAAACTTCTATTTTGCATGTTCTAAATCTTTTTCTGATCATATTAATATTTGGATTTGATTGATTGTATTACATTTTGAAATAGAAAAAGAAAAAAGAAAGAGGAAGAAAATGAAAAAATTGCAATATTGTATGTGTTTCCTATATCATGTCAATATATGGTATTATTTGTTTCAGTGTCACCACGTTTAATAATTACATAAGAAACTAATGTCAAATATGCATAATTAATAAAATTAATTTAATAAAATGATGGAAATTACAAACAAATATTTTCTTAAAACAAAGTATCAAAATAATATGAAATGCCAAGGAAATAATAATTGATAATTCACCTTCACGTTCTCTTTCCAATAGTATAAATAGAGAGGGTGGAATTGTTATTTCTTCAAATTAATACCACAAAATAAATAGCGCCCTTTTCCCTTCACAATCTCTTTGTATGCATAAAACAATCAAAGACGTAGTCAAGTTTCATATAGAATTAAGATCTAACAAATGGCCATTGAAGAATATGATCTTTTAAGATCTACCTAGAGTTATAATAAAGTAATATTTAAATTTTTATACAACGACAACATCAAATATGAAGACTTCCAATTCCATTTTAAGATTATATATATATATATATATATATATATATATATTTGAAGGATGTAATGTATTCACTAATGACTGAAAGAAATACTAATAATCTTGTTTTAGTGGATACACTTCAACTATGGGGATTAAATCAAATTTACACAAGGAGCATGATCAAATTGCTTGTTTTCTCAAGTACCAAACCCCCGGCCGTTTGATGTTTCACTTTGTTTCAGACTTTTGAGACAAGAAGGTTACCACATCCCCGTAGGTAATTGGTTACTGAAGCCCAATAATCACAATTAATGGATTATTAAGTCATACAATATGGAATAATTTAATCTGGACAAAGGTGTGATGTATATTCAAACTTTGATCCAAATTGTTGTAACAATATTAAACTTTGAGAAGGACACTTGTATATCTTTATTGTTAGAACAAATGAACAAGAATGATAATAATTATAAGGAATACAAAATAAAACTTGCTTGGCTTAGAGGCACGTTAATACGTTTCTTGAAGATAGTTGGAGTCTCTCCCACGAGCAAACGGAAGAATAAATAACAACTCTATCTTCGGGATTCAACTAAGCCACAAAACAAGTAGCATTCAAGAATGTTGCTCTTCTATTCTTGAATTGGTGATTTCACCTTTTGATCAATGTCTCACAAGTGTTTTCAAGGGAAAGTATTTTGTTTTAAAATGCTTCTATTTTTCAACCAAAGGAAACTCAATTTATAGGATAAAAAATTTTGGAAGAAAAGATTTTTTAATTAATAGAATTTATTAGGTTCATGAATTGAAAACAAAAATTTGTCTTTCAAAAATCCATAACGTAGAATTAACAAAAACTTATTGCAAAAGTTTATTACAAAAAATTAAAGTAAATGAATGTTACAACTCACATTCATGAAGTTGTTATTTCAAAACGGATGAATTTGTTTCAAAATTAATTGAAACACTAACTCTTACAATCCCCCACTTGTTTCAAGAAATTTTATCTTTAAAAAATCCAAAAAATATTTTGAGACATTAATCTAGCAACATGCATCAATAATGGTGTCTTTTGGACTTGAACCATTAGCTAGTGAAGGTTTTTCTAAATCATTGACTACTTAGTGAACAAATCTTGAACTAAGTGCATCATTGAATGAAGTTAGAAAAATACTCCACGCATATCACTATGTTCCGGTGAAAATCGAAATCCTTTGACACCTTACGACCATGTGTCCTGAATCCTTTTTAGCCAAGTGCTTTAAGATTTCCTGTTAAAATCTTATTGAAGCGGCCTCCACTTCGCACTTAGTGCGGTGAATTCATCAAGAGTAACGTTGCATACTCCGACCAAATAGTCTATGAACTTCATTAAGAGAAATTAATCTCATCCTCCTTTACACAAAGTATCGGTAAATCTATCAAGAGTATTCCTACACACTCCAATCGAAATCGATTTATAGACTTATTAAGAGAGCATAATCTCATCCTTCTCTTCAGTAGGAATATCGAAAAAATTTATCAAGAGTTTTCTTACTAACTCCAACCGAGATTGGTCTTATAAATTTATGAAGAGAAACGAATCTCAATCATGCACATCTACTTATTTCATTTTATTTTGAAAATGAGAATTTTATTGATGTGCTTCACAATTGTAACTTTACTTGTTTTTCCCTTTGAACCCAAGATTACATCATTAGTAGGGTTACCATAAAGTACAATTAATTACAACAGGCTTTATTCCCATCTCATTACAAGTTTCCACCACTAACTCTTTGCCTAACCCTTTAGACAAAGGATCCGCTAAATTAAATCTGGACTTCACATATTGAAGCGATATCACGCCTTCCTCCAATAATCTCCTGACATGATTATGTTTGAGACGAACTTGTCTCGACTTGCCATTATAGCAGTCACTTGAAGCCCGAAATATAGCAGCTTGATTATCACAATAGATAGTTAAAGGTGGTATTGGCTTACTCCATAAAGGAATATCTATCAGCATTGATCGCAACCAATCAGCTTCTTCTCCAGCAGAAGACATAGCTATAAATTCTGACTCCATGGTTGAATGAGTAATACATGTTTGCTTCTTTGATTTCCAAGAGATCACTGCTCCAGCCAAAGTGAAAATCCAAGAAGTAATAGATTTAGAGTCATTCGGATCAGAATTCCAAGTAGCATCACTATAGCCTTCAAGAACAATGGGAAATGTAGAATAATGCAGGCCAACATTAATTGTACCCTTCAGGTATCTTAAAACACGAATTAAGGCATTCCAATGTTCAACTCCAGGATTACTAGTAAACTTGCTCAAAGTTCCTACTGCGTAACCAATATCCGGCCTGGTACAATGCATGGCATACATAAGACTCCCAACAATCTGAGAATATGTCAGCTGATCGAGAACATCACTAGAGTTCCGCATTAGTTTGATACTAGGATCAAATGGTGTAGGAGCAGGTTTGTCATCAAAGTGACCAAACCTCTTTAGAACTTTCTCAATATAACTTGATTGAGTAAGAGTCAAGCCATTCGCTGATCTTATAATTTTAATACCCAGAATTACATCAGCTTCTCCAAGATCTTTCATTTCAAATTGAGAAGCTAGAAAAATTTTTGTTTCTTTGACTCTTTCAATATCAGTTCCAAAGATCAACATATCATCTACATAAAGACATATTATAACACCAGATTTTTCTTGAAATTTGCTAAATATACAAATATCACCACCATTGATTGAGTAGCCATTAGAAATCATTACTCTTCTAAATTTCTCATTCCATTGTTTTGGAGCTTGTTTTAATCCATAAAGAGATTTAAAAAGCTTACAAACTTTGTGTTCTTGACCAGGAACGACAAATCCTTCTGGTTGTTTCATGTAAACCTCTTCATCTAGATCTCCATTCAGAAATGCAGTCTTCACATCCATTTGATGTATTACCAGGCTATGAATTGCGGCTAAAGCAATCAAGAGTCGAATAGAAGTCATTCGAGCTACAGGTGCAAATGTATCAAAATAATCAATATCTTTCAATTGAGTAAAACCTTTTGCCACCAAACGAGCTTTGTACTTATCTAAGGTTCCATCAGATTTTAATTTCTTTCTAAAGATCCATCTACAACCAATAGACTTACATCCAGGAGGGAGGTCTGATAAAATCCATGTATTGTTTGACATAATGGAGTGCATTTCATCATCAATAGCTTCACGCCAGAAAGGAGCATCATGTGAAGCCATTGCTTCAGCATAACTTTCAGGATCCCTTTCAACTAAATAGACTTGAAAATTTGGTCCAAAGTCTCTTGGTTTGGCTGATCTTGCACTACGCCTTGGTTGACTTTCTTCCAAAGGTTCAACTATTTTTCTTTTAAGAGTAGATATAGAAGAACTTGTATTTTGTTCCAAAGACTCTTTTTTCTTAGGAAATATGTGCTCAAAAAAGTTAGCATGCAACGATTCAATAATTGTGTGAGGGCTTGGAGTCTCAAGATTCAAAAATCTATAAGCCTTACTGGTTTGTGAATAACCAATAAATACACAATCTACTCCTCTATATCCAATCTTAGTCAATTGTTGATCTGGTAATCTAACATGAGCCAAACAACCCCATACTTTCAAATAATTTATATTTGGCTTTCGATTCTTCCAAAGTTCATATGGAGATGAATCATGTTTCTTGGAATGAATTCGATTCAAAATATGACATGCAGAAAATAAGGCTTCAGTCCACAAATTTTCAATGATACCAGATCCATAAAGCATAGAGTTAACCATTTCAATGAGAGTTCTATTTTTTCTTTCTGCTACACCATTTTGTTGTGGTGTATAAGACATAGTCAATTGTTTCTCAATGCCTTCTTTTTCACAAAAATCAATAAAATTTGATTTTAAATATTCTCCACCTCTATCAGATCTAATTGATTTAATCTTCAAACTCAATTTATTTTCAACTTCTGCTTTATATGTTTTAAAAGTCTCAAATGCCTCATCTTTTGTTTTTAATGGAAAGACATATGTATACCTTGAGTAATCGTCAATGAAAGTGATAAAATATCTCTTTCCATGACGTGATAAACAATCCATCTCACAAATATCAGTGTGGATTAATTCCAAAAGTGTGGATATCCTTTCAACAGACTTAAAAGGTTTCTTTGTTATTTTACATTTACTACAGGTAATACACTTAGCAACATGATCCTTTCCACAGTCTTTAATTAATCCATTTTTCATCATAAGTTTAATGGATCTAAAATTCACATGACCAAGACGTTCATGCCATAAATCTAAAGACTCCACAATATAAGCAGAAATATTTTCATTTTCAATATTGAGTTTGAACATGCCATTTGTAGCATAACCTTTTCCAACAAACATGCCTTGTTTAGACAAAATAAATTTATCTGCCTCAAAAATCATTTTAAAACCATGCTTCGAAAGAAGCGTACCTGACACCAAGTTCTTTCGAATATCAGGAACATGCAATACGTCTATCAATGTGACAATCTTTCCGGAAGTGAATTTTAGTTCAACAGTTCCCTTTCCCACAACCTTAGCAGAGGATGAGTTTCCCATATGCAAAACTTTATCGCCCCCCACTAATTCATATGTCGTGAAAGAATTTCGATTACCTGATATATGACGAGTTGCACCAGTGTCTATCCACCATTCCGCTTGATCTCCCGCTACAAATGCTTCTGTGACCATTGTCACCAGTTCATTTTTTGTATTGTTATTTGCCTTTTCTTTCTTCTTTTCAGCTTTAAGAATTTTACAATCACGTGCATAATGACCAATTTTGTGACAATGATAACATTCAATCGACTTAGAATTAGAATTAGTACGCTTGAAATTTTTACTCTTCTTTGCCTTCAAAAATTTATTATTGGCAGGTTCCTTTTTGATCTTTTCTTCAACAACATGAGCTTTCATGATAGACTCCCTCAAGATGTTATTTTCGCGGTATCGTGTCTCTTGTTCAATTTGCAAGTGTTGCAATAATTGTTCAAGAGTCAAATCTTCCTTCTTGTGTAAGAGTTTGCTTCTGTACTCTTTCCAAGATGGAGGAAGTTTTGAGACAATCGCACCAACATGAAAGTTTTCATCAAGAGCAATTCCAGTTATAACAATTTTATTAGCTATAAGTTGAAATTCTTGTACTTGTTCAGTGATTGACTTGTCATCAACCATTTTGAACTCCATATAATTTGAAATAAGAAATTTCTTTGAACTCGCCTCTTCTGCTAAATGAATAGCTTTAAGAGTATCCCAAATCTCCTTAGCAAATTTACACTTAATATAATATTGATCATAATATTTATTGGACATTCCTCCAAGAATATAATTCTTGCATAAGTAATCATCATCTTGCCATTTGGCAATTTGTTCTTTAATTAAAGTAGCCTCGTCCGTTCCTACCTCAGAACTAGGAGCCTCAGGACAAGGTTTCTCAAGAACATACGCTAACTTTAATCGTCTTAAAAAGAATTCCATCTTTCCACGCCATCTAGAAAAGTCTTTTCCATCAAATATTTCAAAATTAGGATTAGGCAAAGATGGAACATTGTTCGTTATTGATGTGGATGCCATTGAGACAACTATCTTCAAATTGTTAGAACAAATGAACAAGAATGATAATAATTATAAGGAATACAAAATAAAACTTGCTTGGCTTAGAGGCACGTTAATACGTTTCTTGAAGATAGTTGGAGTCTCTCCCACGAGCAAACGGAAGAATAAATAACAACTCTATCTTCGGGATTCAACTAAGCCACAAAACAAGTAGCATTCAAGAATGTTGCTCTTCTATTCTTGAATTGGTGATTTCACCTTTTGATCAATGTCTCACAAGTGTTTTCAAGGGAAAGTATTTTGTTTTAAAATGCTTCTATTTTTCAACCAAAGGAAACTCAATTTATAGGATAAAAAATTTTGCAAGAAAAGATTTTTTAATTAATAGAATTTATTAGGTTCATGAATTGAAAACAAAAATTTGTCTTTCAAAAACCCATAACGTAGAATTAACAAAAACTTATTGCAAAAGTTTATTACAAAAAATTAAAGTAAATGAATGTTACAACTCACATTCATGAAGTTGTTATTTCAAAACGGATGAATTTGTTTCAAAATTAATTGAAACACTAACTCTTACATTTATAATATACTATCAAATAGTGCAGAGGTAATAGGTCCTTCCCAAGGTTTGGATATATTTCTTTAATTTATTTACATTCTAAAAGTATTTCTAGTTAAGAAAATATGGAATAATTATGATGAGATGTTACATATTCATATCCTTGACATTAGTTTCATCAAAACCCATCAATTAACAAAAAATTAAAAATCGGAAATCTCTGCATGCTTGGACACATGAAAAGTTTTTATTTTATGTTTATCTTTGGTTTATAATAAGAAGAATGACCATATTATAAAAGTAAAACTCAATTTGAAGTATACATTTAATCTCCTTTTATTGTGTAAATTAACACAGATGTTGCAAGATCCAAGAATAGTGCTGAGTCCTTGAGGCAAGATATAAGTGGATTAATTGGTCTCTATGAAGCAGCACAACTAGGTGTAGTGGGTGAACATATACTTGATGAAGTTGCAAAATTCAGTAGTGACCACCTCAATGCATGTTTTGCACATAATGACTCATGTGATAAAGCTACAATTATTTAAGAAACAATGAAGTATCCGTATCATAAGAGTTTAGCAAGTTACAAGGCCAAAAGCTTCATCAATAATTTTAAAGTAACTAATAGATGGGGACGAAGCACCTTGCAAGAATTGACAAATATTGACTACTCAATAAAAAGAGAGATACATGAACATCAATTGATTCACATTTCTAGGTATATTTATCTTTCAAATGATACTGTAAAAAAGCTTTATATTGTCAGTATATATTTATAAAACTTATATTAGTGATATATGGTTCGAATGCCCAAAACAGTTTAAATTACTACTTCGAACTACTAATGATATGTAGAGATGATGGAAAAGTCTTGACTTAGCTGAAGATTTCAAGCTTTTGAGAGATCAACCATTAAAATTGTTTGCTTGGCCTATGGCAATGATTACGGATCCAATAATATCACAACATAGAATTGAGATAGCAAAATGCTTCTCTTTCATTTATGTCATAGATGACATATTTGAGATTTATGGGTCTGTTGAAGCTGTCAATAGGTACTTTAGACCTTCCCACTTCTTTTTCTTTAAATCACTCTCATGAAAATAAAAGAAAATTCACGAGAAGATATAATATATATATATAATGGAGGATAAAATGAAGCATATTATTAGTGTACTAATGACTTAAACATGCTTAAGCTTATTATAAATAGGAAAATCTATTAGCCATTAGGTGTGTGAATTAAAAGTTCTTTACTCACATATTTTGACTCCAACTTTTGTACTGCAACAACTATATTGAATAATTTTCTTTAATTATTATTTTAAAATTTGAAATTTATAAAATGTTAGATTTACATTTTATGTCATTCTGATCTACAACATTTATGACATTTTCTCATAACTTAAAAGATTATTATTATTTCATGTGGTAGTTGGATGTCATGGTGGACTTACCAGAATACATGAGATCACCTTATAGGCTTCTTATGATACCATTAATTCGATTGGCTACAATATATACAAAATCTATGGACGAAACCCCATTCGAAATCTCCGCAATGCGGTAAATTTTTTAGTTAAAAGAGAATATCTGATAATGTAAAAATATTTTATTTTATGCTAAAAACATATACAACTTGTAAAACACAATTTTTAACTTGTCATTACAGTTGGAAAATTTATTCAGTGCATTTCTAAAAGAAGCAAAATGGTTTGCCTCTGGAGAGTTGCCAACAACAAATAAGTACATGAAGAATGAACTTGATAGTTGTAGAGTTTATGAGGTCTTAGCTATCATGTTCTTTTTACAAGGTTTCGGTCTTACCATGAAAACTCTATTAATTTGGAAGATACATCAATCATGAAACTTGTGTAGCTACAATAGGTTGCCTATTGAATGATCTTGAAAGGGCAAAGGTAACAGCAAACAACATCTTTTTCTTTTAATAGATAAACATGTTTTAATTTTAAATTTTCATTGTATAATTTTCAGTCACATAAATATATGTGAAATATTTCGGCTACAATATAAGAAAATTATTTTTTTCGTTTCAATTTATGTGGCAATATTTTTTGGACACGAATTTTAAGAAATAATGAATACTTTGAAAATATTTACTAAATTATCCTTCAAAAAATAATCATATTAAAAGTAGACTCAGTTTTCTCTCTCCTCGTAAATGAATTGGAGTATTTATGTCACGACCCAAATCGGGCCGCGACTGGCACCCACATTACCCTCCTATGTGAGCGAACCACCAATCTAACCCTTATCATTTCAATATAATGTCAACAGAAAGTAATACGGAAGACTTAACTCATTAAAAAATCAAATCAATAACTATTATTATCCCCAAAATCAGGAAGTCATCATCACAAGGAACATCTATGATCAAATTACTAACTAAAAATGTCTAAGAAGCTAAAAATACATAAGAAGCTAGTCCATGCCGGAAGTCAAGGCATCAAGACTTGAAGAAGAAGATCCAGTCCAAGCTAGAAGCATTAGCTCACCCTGAATTTCCGATGTAGTGGAGACTGGCTTGAATTACTATTGAGTCGAAGACGACGGCGCGTTTGCTGCACTCCACAAATACAAAGAAGAAATAATAAAAGTAGGGGTCAGTACAAAGCACGGGTACTGAGTAGATATCATCGGCCAACTCAAAATAGAAGACAATATATATCAAGTAATATCATAAAGTCAACTATGATACTCAACATGTAGCAACAACAAGTACTATATCATTAACAATTACCGTCAAGTTAACGCATGAGGACTCAAGCCTCAATACCATACTCATTTGGGAATTATGTTCATTAGATTGAGTATATTAACATCTTTCAAGATTCATTATCTTTATTTCTCTTGTGTCGGTACGTGACACTCCGCTCCCTCATATTCATTACTCCTCTTGGTGTGGTACGTGACACTCCGATCCCCTACTACTATGTGTCGGAACGTGACACTCCGATCCCCTAATTCTACGTGTCGGTTCGTGACACCCGATCCCCTAAATCTACATGTCGGTTCGTGACACCCGATCCCCTAATTCTACGTGTCGGTTCGTGACACCCGATCCCCTAATTCTACGGGTCGGTTCGTGACACCCGATCCCCTAAATATACGTGTCGGTTCATGACACCCGATCCCCTAAATTCTATGTGTCGTAACGTGACACTCCGATCCCCTAATCTCCTTCTATCAATTCATCAAGCCTTCTTTCTCACCAAGGCATCATCAAACTCATTATTTTAGTTCATCCTGCCTTCTTTTATACCAAGGCCTCATCATTAACAAGATATTAGGTTTTTATCAAGATTTGGGATTCAATAGCTTCACATGCTTAATATAATCACAATTAGTAATCACGTTCATGCAGCATACAAATCAAACAATAGCAGGGTTTTACATATTATATACATATCATTCGCTATTAAGAGTTTTACTACGAATATCGTAAGAGAAACCATAACCTACCAACCTACCAAGAAGACTTGATTCAAACAAGCAATTTCCCAAGCTTTGTTCTTCTTCTTCCTCGTTCGACTCCCTCTCTCTCTTTCTCTTTCTATTTTCTTATTCCAACCCTCTTTCTTTTACCCTAATTAGTATATAATTAAGTTTGAAAGATGGCATTAATAACCCACTAATTAACTTAAGGTTACCTCTTTTATCCCCCAAGTAATTAGACTTATTAATATAAACCCTCTAACTTTATAATTAAAGAAGGAATAGTCCAAAACGTCCCTTAAAACGTGTAAAGAAATCCGACTCCAACTGGGATTACGCACCCTGTGACGGCCGTCGTGCCTGCGACGGTCCGTCCTGCAGGTCGTCGCCAAGTTCAGAGACCCAAATTTCCGCCAAGGTCTGTGACGGTCCGTCACACCTGTGACGGTCCGTCCTGCAAGTCCGTTACGAAGTTCAGAGAGTCGATTTTCAGTACCCAATTTCAGAATTTCTATGTATATTGAAACGAGACCCTGCGACGGTCCGTCGTGCCCATGACGGTCTGTCATGGGGTCCGTTGCCTCAGTCAATTTTCCAGAAATAAAATCTGCTGCTCAAAATGACTAAACAGGTCGTTACAATAGATACCAATTTACCCATCGTTCGTCCTCGAACGATCAAAGAAGAGAAACAAGGGTGGAAGGAGTACCTGATTCCGTAAACAGATGTGGGTATTTTTCTTGCATATCAGTCTCCTTCTCCCAAGTGGCTTCTTCAACTGGTCGATTCTTCCATTGCACCTTGATGGATGCAATCTCCCTTGACCTCAACTTTCGAACTTCTCCATCTAAAATAGCAACAGGCTCCTCCTCATAAGATAAATTTTTCAAAGCAAAACTGAATCCCAACGATAATGTAGTTTCCATCCCCATGGTATCTTTCAACATAGACACATGGAATACCGGATGTACTCCGGACTGCCATGGAGGCAAGGCTAACTCATAAGCCACCTCCCCTACTCGCTTAAGTACTTCAAATGGTCCAATATACCTTGGACTAAGCTTACCTCTTTTACCAAACCGCATCACCTCTTTCATTGGCGAAACTTCAACAAGAACTTGTTCACCCTCCATGAACTCTAAGTCTCTAACCTTTCGATCTGCATATTCTTTTTGCCTACTTTGTGCGCCGCTAGAAGCTTTTCTTGAATAGATTTCACTTTCTCTATCGAATCCCTCAAAAGGTCAGTACCCCAAGGTCTAACCTCAAATGCATCAAACCACCCAATGGGAGACCTACATCTCCTACCATACAATGCTTCAAATGGGCCATATCAATGCTTGAGTGATAACTATTATTGTATGAAAACTCCGCTAAGGGTAAGAAGTTATCCCAATGACCACCAAATTCTATCACACAAGCACGAAGCATATCCTCTAACACTTGAATCGTTCGCTCAGACTGACCATCGGTCTGAGGGTGAAATGCAGTGCTAAGTCCAACCTAGTACCCAATTCAGCATGCAATGTTTTCCAAAACTTAGAAGTAAACTGCGTACCTCTATCTGATATGATGGATAGTGGAACCCCATGCAATCGAACGATTTCTGAGATATAGATCTTGGCTAACTTCTCTCTGCATTGTAAGTCACCTTGACCGGAATAAAATGAGTAGACTTAGTTAACCTAT
>JAKWJD010001759.1:16576636-16722251 GCA_027705065.1 Solanum peruvianum
AAAAAGAGATGAGGAAGAGAGATTGACATAGAAAGAAAAGGAGGAAGAGAATATGGGCAGAGAAAGAGCGAAGGAAGAGTAACTGTACATTTTTTTATTCTTAAAATTATTATTTTTAGTTAGAAAAATTATATTGACATAAATGGTAAAAAAAAATTTAATATGGTACATTCATGTGATTTGTCCCTTTTTTTAATCCACATTGTAATTTAATTTTATATTTGAAGAAAAAAATTTGTTCATCTATAATAAGTTTTTACAAGAATAACAGTGAAACATAAATAAATTTGCCATCAAAATAATAAATCTGAATTAGTCATTGAAACAAAAGAATTTTTTTTATATGTTTTAAGAGGATTAAATACTCATATAGAATTTATATTTTTTCAAAAAAATAATAAAAAATTAAATAAAACATTTTTTTTCATTTTCCTTAGAGAAAAATGGTTATGTGAGCCAGTTGTATATAAATATGAGTATATTAAGTCACTTTCATAACAAGAGGTATATCAACTGTAAATGACAAAAAGAAGAAATATATCACTCTTTTTCCATTATAAAAAAAATTCTTGAAGATAAGCTAACAGAATGACATCATTCTCAAGGTTAAGCAATTTTGGATCATTTGTTAGCTAGATAAAGGAACAAGTTAATTCATTTATTAGTTTTCATATCACTTACTCAATATTTGATAGGTAGATAGGAAATAGATCCAATAAATGTAATCAAGAAAACATGATTTGCTGATCTAACAATATATGGATAAAATTTATATCAAAATCTCAAATAATAAGTATATCGGGCAGTGATCCATTTTTATGTTCATTAGACTTCTTATTAGTTGGAACTTTTTGTTATCTTGCTATAAATTTGATATCTTTTTTTTCGCCTCTAGAAAATCATTTTTTTAAGGGCAACTTTCACTATAGCAAACAAAAAATTTATATTTGTATGCTATATCAAACTTTGCATAATTGCGCTCCATAGCAAACATAAAAACTGTATAATTCGCTATACATATACAAGTGTATAATTCGCTGGCCTAAATTGTATATTCGCTGGCCTATTTCGCTGCAATTGCATAATTAGCTTTGGATACAGATGAATCGAATTAAAATGTATGTATATTGCATAATTATAAGTGTATAGGAAGAAGATATTGTTTTTTTTTTTCTCGCTTTATACAAAACAGAAACACAATATATACACTTCTTTGTATAAAGCTAGAAAAAGTTGTATTTCACTGCAATTGTATAATTCACAATTGTATAATTCTTTGGCCTTTTTCTCTGCAAATATTGAAGTAAAATGTTTGTAATTGTATAATTAAGTGTATAACACGAAGATATACATTTTTGCATGTGTATATACAATTTTCTCTCGCTTTATACAAAACAGAAACAAAAATTTACACTTCTGTGTATAAAGCGAGAGAGGCGAGAATGAGAGAGTGGCGAGCGAGACTTTTGGGAGAGAGACGCGTGGCAAATTTTTGCCAACGTTTGCTATGGAGCACAATTAAATCAAACCCTAGCTATCCATTTAATTTAGGTTATTAGTTTGCTATTATATATAATTTTCCCTTTTTTTTAAAGGGGAAATGATCGACTTTCATACAAAAGCTAGTTTTATCTTTCACTTTACTATTTTATCCGGCCATTTATACCTCCATTATTATGAAACAAACATAGCACCTTTGGCCTTCCAAACTAATGATTTCAAATCCTTAATTCTAACCAAATTATCCATTGAAAATCAACATTTTAATAGCCATTTCAAGTTTCAATTGCCATATCTAAGCAATTTTTCATAGTTAGGAAATTTCTCACCAACATGCTTTTGAAATGAGAAGCTATTTTGGAATTTCAAAACACAAACGATCATTTCACGAGTATGTTAACAACAATCAACCTTTGAAATTAAATTTTAAGCCTTAAACCCATAGATTGATTCATATAAATAATCCTTTTAGTATTGTAATTTGATGTGAGTATGAACCGCGGACGATTAAATAGGAGTTAGTATAATGGACCAAATACGAGTTTATTTGTATTTCCTTCCTTCGTTTTACAAAGAATGACCTAGTTTGATTTGTCACAAAACTTAAGAATTAAGAAAAAAGACTTTTGAATATTGTGGTCCTAAATTAAAGTTAGGTAAAATATAGGGATAATGCACAAGTACCCCCTCAACCTATGCCCGAAATCCCAGAGACACACTTATACTATACTAAGGTCCTATTGCCCCCTGAACTTATTTTATAAGTAATTTTCTAACCCTTTTTAGCCTACGTGGCACTGGTTTGAAAAAAAAAGTCAACCAGCGTTGGACCCACAAGATAGTGCCACGTAGATCGAAAAGGGGTAAAAAATTATTAATAAAATAAGTTCAGGGGGGTAATAGGACCTTAGTATAGTATAAGTGTGTCTCTGGGATTTCGGGCATAGGTTGAGGGGGTACTTGGGCATTATCCCTAAAATATACAAAATTGCCCTTTGATCTTTTGGCCTTTAACATGACACGTGGAAAACATAATTAGAATGTTACAAAAAAAAAAGAGGTTAATCTTTTTAAACAGACTAAACAGGAAAAGGAATGTTATACTTTTTTTAAACAGAGGGAGTAATAACAATTTGCTACCTATTCAAGATACCTAATTTATTGAAAATAGTCATACTCTTAAAATATTACTCCCTTCATTTTAAAAAAAAATGATCTGTTTCTTTTTAGTCTGTTTCAAAAGAATGATTCCTTCTTTTTTTGGAAACACTTTAACTTTAACTTTCCACGTGGTAAGACCACAGGATTAATGTCATTTTAATACATTTGACATAACTTAATTAAGAACAAGATTAAAAAGTCTTCTATCTATTCTTAAACTTTCTTCCAAGTCAAACTAAGTCATCTTTTTTAAAACGAATGGAGTTTAAAAGAGATATTTTAATTATATAGAAAATTAAGTGTATTTTAATCTAATTTCTAAATTATCTCTAATGAATCCCACGTTTTGGGGACAAATTAATTACCCATATTCTCTCTCATTCAATAATATTATTCCAATTCCTCCATAATTCTTCCAAACCTTCTTTCTCCCGCCTCTCTCTCTCTCTCAAGTTGCTTGATTTTTTTAAACGGAAAAGGTTTAAAATGCCCTCAAGTATTTCAATTGATACAAAATTATCCTTCAACCACCTTTCACCCTTAAAATACTCCTGACGTCCAATTTTTGACTCAAACTACCCTTGATGTTAATACATTGGGTCATACTTGTCCTTATTTTTATAGTTCTCCTAAAGTAAAGTTATTAATTTGTTATTATATTTCTTAACATGATTAGTCCAAATTTAAACCCTCACAAACAAATAATAAAGAAAAATTATTTCTAAATTTTTTTATAAGACAACATATGGTTCATATTTTGACCCGGTACACTTAAAAGTAATATTGAAAAATAATTTAATTTCATGATATCTTTCTATTGACCTATTTTAAATCAACACCCAATTTATTGTAACATATTCCAACTCATAAATGAGGATCCAACTAAAATCAATACTTGCCCCGATTGATTGTCCATGAAAAAAATATTATTTTCATTAATATAAAATCTTATTCAATTATCCAAATGTCTTGTTCATTTTTTCTTTTATTCCTTTTTAATCTCTTATCTTAATTAGGATATCCGAGACTCAAACTTGAAATGAACTCACATGTTTATATTCTTTTAATTGTAGTATTTTTAGTGGATGAGGGCGGGGATAAGAGAAAATATTTTTTTTCTCTTATTTTGAATTTTGGGTACACACAAAATAAATGTAATATTCGTACATATTTACTTAATTAAGTTATATTTTTATTGAACTAATTACTTATATATGAATGTATCGTTATTTTCCTACTTTTTTTTTCTTATTGTTCATGAATTGAAAAAAAAAATTAAATGGTGGACAAAATCCAAATACAAAATAAAAATAAAAGAAATGAGAAGTTGAGGGGGTGGGGTGGGGTGGGAGGGGGTGCGAATGTAGAGAGTAGATCCTTTACATTTTTTTTAAGTTTTTAATTTACTATGAATTCAAAATAAAGTCAATCATATGAGCTTAAATATTAAATAAGTTTATATAATTTTTACGGAAAATGACCTCAAATGCTCTTAAACTATGAGATTTGGTACGATATTACCCTTCATCCACCTAATAACTATGATGGGTTAAACATAAGGGTATTTTTGAGCCAAAAGATTAACGTTAGGGGTATTTGGGGGCCCAAATATGGATGAAGGATAGTTTTGTATCAATTCAAATAGTTGAGTGACACTTTAGGCACTTCTTCATTTTTTAAAAATGGCAAAATCCCATCACGCCATTCCCTCGATGCTTCTTCTGGAACTTCTTTCTCCCACTTTTATTTCTAATATATTGCATGATTTTTTTTGTTTTAGAAATTGGAAAAAAATTCATAGAGATGTACATCATAATTCCACAATCATACAATCCAATGATTAAGGTAAGCATAAGTTCGACATACATTCTTTAGGATTTCTTCATATTTTTAGGGATTTTGTTTCATTTTTTTTGTATTTATTATTGTAACGACCTGTTTAGTCGATTCGAGTAGTAGAGTTTATTTCTGATAATAACTGACTGGGTCGACGGATCCCACGATGGACCGTCAAGGGCACGACGGACCGTCGAGGGCGTTTCGTTCCAAAACACTTCAATTCTGAAAAAATTGATACTGAGATCGACTCTCTGAACTTCGCGACGGAACTGCAGGACGGACCGTCGTAGACACGACGGACCGTCATAAACCTTTCCACAGAAATTAACTCTCTGAACTTTGTGACGGACCTGCTGGACGGACCGTCACAGTCATGACGGACCGTCACAGTCATGACAGACCGTCATAGGGTGCGCAATTCCACCTGGGTCGGATTTCCGCTAAAGTTTTAAAAAGGGGTGTTTTGGACTATTCATGATTTTAATTATAAAGTTAGAGGTTAATGTTAATAAGTTATTTAGTTGAGGATTAAAAAGTATAATATGGAAATAAATAATGGGGTATTTTCATCATAATGAATTATATGGTAATTAGGGTAAAACAAAGAGAATCTGGAGAAGAGAAAATTAAAAAGAAAAAGAGAGAGAAACGAGCGAGAGAAAGAGACAAACGCAGAGGAAAGCAAAGGCATTGAGAAGTAGCTTGCTTGATCACGATTCTTCGGTGGAGGTAGGTTATGGTTTATGCAATTTCATAGTAAACTCTAAATAGCGATTGATGTGTATTGGGTGGTATGGTAAAGTCTTTTATATGCTTAATTGTGTGGTTGCATGATGTGATTATGTAATTGTGATGGATTAGAATGATGAGGCTGTTGAATCTTAAACCTTAAAACCTCTATATTAATGATGATGCCTTGACATAAAGGAAGACTTGATGAACTAAAATAATGAGTATTAGGGGATCGGGTGTCACGAACCGACACGTAGAATTAGGGGATCGTGTGTCACAAACCGACACGTAGTATTAGGGGATCGGGTGTCATGAACCGACACGTAGAATTAGGGGATCGGGTGTCACGAACCGACACGTAGAATTAGGGGATCAGAGTGTCACATTCCGACACCAGGAGAATAAAGAGAATGAATCTTGAATTATGTTAATATACTCAAATTTAAAGAACCATTTCCCAAATGAGTATGGTGTGGAGGCTTGAGTCCTCATAGATGTGCTGGGTGTTGTGGCCAATGGTTATGGTACTTGTTGTTGTCACCTGTTGAGTATGTAGTTGATTTATATTATTATTTGATATAATTGCTTTCTATTTTGAGTTGGCCGATGATACCTACTCAGTACGTGTTCCTTGTAATGACCCCTACTTGTATTCTTTTTCTTTGTTATTTATGGAATGCAACAAATGTGCCATCAACTTCGAATCGTCCGCAACTCTAGCCAGTCTTCAGCATATCAGATTTCAGGGTGAGCTATGTTCCTAGCGCAGACTGGATTCTCTCCTTCACGTCTTGATGTCTTGAAGTTCGGACATGGACCATTCCTTTTACTTATTTTAGTTTCTTAAATACTCTTAGATTTAGTAATTTGAGGATAGATGTTCTTGTGGTGATGACTTCCAGATTTTGGGAATAATAAGTATTAAATTTTAGAAGTTATTTATTGGTTATATTAATGAGTTTTAAGTCTTCCGCATTATATTTTGTTCTTTATGTTTGAAATATTGGTAAATGATTGGGGTTTAGATTGGTTGGTTCGCTCACATAAGAGGATAAATGTGGGTGCCACTCGCGGCTCTTTTTGGTTGTGACAAACTTGGTATCAGAGCATTAGGTTCGTTGGTCTCATCACACAAGAACGAGTCTAGTAGGGTCTTAAAGAACAGTAGGGGGACGCCTTTACTTTCTTTGAGAGACTATAGGACTTTAGGAAAATTCCATTCTTTCTTCCTTTCGTGCTATTACTTGGATCCAATTGGTATCTAGGTGATACAAATTAGTATCTGACATCCTCACTCTATTTTGCAGATGGTTAGAACTAGAGCAACAACTGTGTCAACACCAACACCGGCAAGACAGGATGTGTCTGAGCCAGCCATTGAGGCTGTAGCTCGAAGAGGAGCAGTGGAAAGAGGCCGTGTTAGAGGTCGCGGGAGGACGTCCTCTAGAGGTAGAGGACAAACACCTGGTCCAACTAGTACTAAGGCAGTGACTCCTCCACCGACTGATGATGTAGTAAGAGAGGGTGAGGAAGGGGAAAATGAGCAAGTGCAAGAGGAGGAATTACCACCCCAACCTACCCCGGAGATGATTAACCAGGTTCTTGCTTATCTTAGCGGGTTATATAATTAGGGTCAGACACCTCTAGTGCTTTCTGCACCATCACCTCAGGTTCCAGGAATACAACATGCAGCTGCTGTGGCTCCCCGCATGGATGCCTCATTAGAAATAGACACGTTTCCTCGATTGACTACCGGGCCTATAATGACGAGTGATCAGCATGAACTCTTCACTAAATTTTTGAAGTTGAAGCCTCCAGTATTCAAGGGTGCTGAATCTGAGGATGCTTATGATTTTCTGGTTGATTTTCATGAGTTGCTACATAAGATGGGCATAGTAGAACGATTTGGCGTTGAGTTTGTGACCTATCAGTTTCAGGGGAACGCCAAAATGTGGTGGCGGTCATATGTTGAGTGTCAACCAGCACAGGCACCACCTATGACTTGGGCATCATTCTCTAGTTTATTTATGGAGAAGTATATACCCCGGACTTTGAGGGATAGGAGGAGAGATGAGTTCCTAAGCTTAGAGCAAGGAAGGATGTCTGTTACTTCTTATGAGGCTAAGTTTTGTGCACTATCCAGGTATGCCACCCAACTTTGCTTCAGTCCACAAGAGCGGATTCGCCGTTTTGTGAAGGGATTGAGGTCAGACTTGCAGATTCCAGCCTTACTGGTAGCTGCTTGTCACGACCCAAAACCGAGCCGCGACTAGCACCCACACTTACTCTCCTATGTGAGCGAACTAACCAAACTAACCCTTAACATTTCAATATAATATCGACGGAAAATAATGCGGAAGACTTAAACTCATTAATAAAAACCAATTCAATAACTATAATATTCAACATCTATTATTCCCCAAAATCTGGAAGTCATCACCACAGAACATCTATGATCAAATTACTAACTAAAAATGTCTAAGAAGCTAAAAATACATAAGAAGCTAGTCCATGCGGAAGTTCAAGGCATCAAGACTTGAAGAAGAAGATCCAGTCCAAGCTAGAAGCATTAGCTCACCCTGAATTTCCGATGTAGTAAGACTTGCTTGAATTACTGTTGAGTCGAAGACGACGGCACGTTTGCTGCACTCCACAATAACAAAGAAGAAAACATAAAAGTAGGGGGTCAGTAAAACACGGGTACTGAGCAGATATCATCGGCCAACTCAAATAGAAAACAGTATATACCAAGTAATATCATAAAATCAACTATGATACTCAACATGTAGCAACAACAGTACTATATCATTAATAATTACCGTCAAGTTCACACATGAGGACTCAAGCCTCAACACCATACTTATTTGGGAATTATGTTCATTAGATTGAGTAGATTAGCATCTTTCAAGATTCATTATCTTTATCCTCTTGTGTCGGTACGTGACACTCCGCTCCCTCATATTCTTTATTCCTCTTGTGTCGGTACGTGACACTCCGATCCCCCTACTACTATGTGTTGGAACGTGACACTCCGATCCCCTAAATCTACGTGTCGGTTCGTGACACCCGATCCCCTAAATCTACGTGTCGGTTCGTGACACCCGATCCCCTAAATCTACATGTCGGTTCGTGACACCCGATCCCCTAATCTACGTGTCGGTTCGTGACACCCGATCCCCTAAATCTACGTGTCGGTTCGTGACACCCGGTCCCCCTAATACTACGTGTCGGTTCGTGACACCCGATCCTTAATTTTATGTGTCGGAACGTGACACTCCGATCCACTAATCTCATTCTATCAATTCATCAAGCCTTCTCTTATACCAAGGCATCATCATTCTCATTACTTTAGTTCATCAAGCCTTCTCTCATACCAAGGCATTATCATTAACAAAGAGATTAGGGTTTTGCAAGATTTGGGATTCAATAACTTCATCATGCTTATAAAATCACAATTATATATTCACATTCATGCAAGCATACAATTAAGCACATAGCAGGGTTTACAATACTATCGATACATATCGTTCGCTATTAATAGTTTACTACGAATATCGTAAAGGAAACCATAACCTACCTCCACCGAAGATTAGTGCTCACAAGCAAATTCCCAAGTTTGTGTTTTCCTCTTCTCGATCGATTCTCTCTCTTTCTCTTTGTTTTTCTAGTTTTCTTATTCAAACCCTCTTTCTTTTACCCTAATTAGCATATAATTAAGTATGAAAGATGGCAATAATAACCCACTAATTAACATAAGCTTACCTCTTTTAACCCCCAAGTAATTAGACTTGTTAACCTTAACCCTCCAACTTTACAATTAAAGTAAGAATAGTCCAAAATGTCCCTTAAAACGTGTAAAGAAATCCGACCCAGACTGGGATTACGCAACCTGTGACGGGCCGTCGTGCCTGCGACGGTCCGTCCTGCAGGTCATCGCAAAGTTCAGAGACCTTAATTTCCACCAAGGGTCTGTGACGGTCCGTCACACCTGTGACGGTCCGTCCTGCCATTCCGTTACGAAGTTCAGAGAGTCGATTTTCAGTACCCAATTTCAGAATTTCTAAGTGTTTTGAGACGAGACCCTGCGACGGTCCGTCGTGCTCATGACGGTCCGTCGTGGGGTCCGTTGTTCTCTCAGCCAATTTTCCAGAAATAAAATCTGCTGCTCAAAACGACTAAACAGGTCGTTCAATAGATACCATTTACCCATCGTTCGTCCTCGAACGATCACAAGAAAGAAAAACAGGGCGAGAAGGAGTACCTGAAATCTTTAAACAGATGTGGGTATCTTTCTTGCATATCTGCTCCTTCTCCCATGTGGCTTCTTCAACCGGTCGATTCTTCCATTGCACCTTGATGGATGCAATCTCTCTTGATCTCAACTTGCGAACTTCTCTATCTAAAATAGCAACAGGCTCCTCCTCATAAGACAAATTCTCATCAAGCAAAACTGAATCCCAACGGATAATGTAGTT
Source organism: Solanum peruvianum (assembly GCA_027705065.1). NCBI lineage: Eukaryota > Viridiplantae > Streptophyta > Magnoliopsida > Solanales > Solanaceae > Solanum > Solanum peruvianum. The sequence goes on from JAKWJD010001759.1 coordinate 16,586,344, forward strand.
TCCATCCCCATGGTATCCTTTCAACATAGACACATGAAATACCGGATGCACTTCGGACAGCCCTGGAGGCAAGGCTAATTCGTAAGCCACCTCCCCTACTCGCTTAAGTACTTCAAAGGGTCCAATATACCTTGGACTAAGCTTACCTCTTTTACCAAACCGCATCACCCTTTCATGGGCGAAACCTTTAGCAGACTTGCTCACCCCATAAACTCCAAGTCTCTAACCTTTCGATCTGCATACTCCTTTCGCCTACTTTGCGCCGCTAGAAGATTTTCTTGAATAGATTTCACTTTCTCATTGAATCCCTCAACAGATCAGTACCCCAAGGTCTAACCTCAAATGCATCAAACCAACCAATGGGAGACCTACATCTCCTCCCATACAATGCTTCAAATGGAGCCATGTCAATGCTGAGTGATAGCTATTATTATATGAAAACTCCGCTAAAGGTAAGAAGTTATCCCAATGACCACCAAATTCTATCACACATGCACGAAGCATATCCTCCAACACTTGAATCGTTCGCTCAGACTGACCATCAGTCTGAGGGTGAACGCAGTACTAGGTCCAACCTAGTACCTAATTCAGCATGCAATGTTCTCCAAAACTTAGAAGTAAACTGCGTACCTCTATCTGATATGATGGAGAGTGGAACTCGATGCAACCGAATGATTTCTGAGATGTAGATTTGGCTAACTTCTCTGCATTGTAGGTCACCTTGACCGGAATGAAGTGAGCAGACTTAGTTAATCTGTCCACGATTACAGTTAATCTGTCCACGATTACCCAAATGGAATCAAACTTACCCAATGTCTTTGGAAGACCAACCACGAAGTCCATTGCAATTCTCTCCCACTTCCATTCAGGAATGGGCATTCTCTGAAGTGTTCCTCCGGGCCTCTGGTGTTCATACTTTACTTGTTGACAATTTGGACATTTGGCAACAAAATCAACAATGTCGCGCTTCATTCTACTCCACCAAAAGTGTTGTTTTAGATCACGGTACATCTTGGTTGCACCAGGATGTATAGAGTATCCGGAACTATGAGCCTCTGTAAGATAGTGTGGATCAAGTCATCAACACGAGGCACACATACCCTTCCCTTAATCCTCAAAAACCTTCCTCATCAATTATTGCTTCTTTAGCCTCTCCTCGCAACACTTTATCTCGGATCCGGATCAATTTCTCATCGTTAAACTGCTTTCCCTTAATCTTGTCAAGGAAGGAAGATGTTGCCTCCACACAAGCTAACAATCCTCCCTTCTCATCTCATAAGGTCATTAGCCAGAATCTGAACCTCTCTAGCCAATGGGCGTCTAGAAACTCGCAAATGAGCTAGACTTCCCATGCTTCCGGCCTTTCTACTTAAAGCATCCGCCACAACATTCGCTTTTCCCGGATGATACAAGATAGTGATGTGGTAGTCCTTCAGTAGTTCCATCCATCTCCTCTGTATCAAGTTCAAATCCTTTTGAGTAAAGACATACTGTAGGCTACGATGATCCGTATATACTTCACACTTAACTCCATATAAATAGTGCCTCCATTGCTTTAATGCGAACACCACCGCGGCCAATTCCAAATCATGGGTCGGATAGTTACGTTCATGAACCTTTAATTGCCTCGAAGCATAAGCAATCACATTCTTCTCTTGCATTAGTACTGCACCCAAACCTGAATAGGATGCATCACAATAAACAATGAAGTTCTTACCCTCTACTGGCAAGGTAAGGATATGTGCGGTAGTCAACAGAGTCTTGAGTTTCTGAAAGCTTTCTTCGCACTCATCCGACCATACGAATGGAACATTTTTCTTAGTCAAGTTCGTCAATTGGGAAGCAATAGAAGAGAATCCCTTGACAAATCGGCGGTAGTAGCTAGCTAACCAAACAAAGCTCCTTATTTCTGACACATTAGTAGGTCTTACCAATTCTTCACTGTCTCAATCTTGGAAGGATCCACCATCACTCCATCCTTAGAAACCACGTGCCCAAGAAGGACACTGCATCTAGCCAAAACTCACACTTAGAGAACTTGGCATAAAGCTTTTCTCCCTCAACATTTCCAATACGATTCTCAAATGCTCCTCATGTCCTTCTTACTTTTAGAGTATATCAGTATATCATCAATAAATACGATCACAAAGAGATCCAGATATGGCTTAAAAATCCCGTTCATCAAGCTCAGAAGCAGCAGGGGCATTCGTAAGACCAAAAGACATCACTACAAATTCATAATGCCTATACCTGCTTCGAAAGGCAGTCTTTGGCACATCCGTTGCCCGTATTTTCAATTGATGATAAACCGGATCTCAAGTCAATCTTAGAGAAGACACAAGCACCTTGTAACTGATCGAACAAGTCATCAAGCGAGGAAGAGGATACTTGTTGTTAATAGTTACCTTGTTCAACTGCCGGTAGTCTATGCACATCCAAAAACTTCCATCCTTCTTCTTCACAAACAAAACCGGAGCACCCCAAGGAGACGCACTTGGTCTAATGAAGCCTTGCTCAACAACTCTTGAAGTTGTGCCTTTAACTCTCTTAACTCCGCGGGAGCCATTCTATAGGGGGTATCGAAATGGGGCGAGTACCCGGTTCAAGATCAATACAGAAGTCAATATCCCTATCCGGTGGCATACCAGGAAGATCTGCAGGGAACACATCCAAAAACTCACGGACTACCAAAACCGACTCAATGGAAGGTACTTGGGTAGTGTCATACTTGAGATGGGACAAGAAAGCTAAGCACCCTTTACTAACCATTTTCTTGGCATGAAGAAAGGAGATGATACGCACCGGATTGGAAGTGTAGTCACCCTCCCACACTAACGGATCTGTCCCAGGCTTGGCTAACGTCACAGTCTTAGCATTACAATCCAAGATCGCAAAATTCGAAGAAAGCCAAGTCATACCCAGAATTACATCAAAGTCAACCATTTCTAAGATAACCAAATCTACATAAGTGTTACTCCCCACAAAAGTCACCAACAAGACCTATACACTTTTTCAACAATCACAGACTCAACCACCGGAGTAGAAACACGAATAGGCATGTCAAGTAATTCACAATGTAAATTAAGACCATTAGCAAATGAGGAAGATACATAAGAAAATGTGGATCCGGGATCAACAACCATAGAAGCCATGCCATCACAAACCAAAAGATTACCTGTGATGACAGCATCCGATGCCTCCGCTTCAGACCGCCCAGGGAAAGCATAACAATGGGCCCTATCGTTTGTCTGTCCGTTGCCCCTACCATGTTGTGATGTAGTGGCTGCAGTTTGCCCATCACCACGGCCGTTTTGGTAACCACCATTACCTCGACCACCACGTCCTCCAGAATAACGCCTCTGCATGACCACCTCTACCTCTTGCTATTGGGGGTCTATAACTCTGTTTTGGACAATTTCTCCTAATATGTCCATTCTCCCCACACCCATAACACTCTCTAGAGTCAAGCATAGGTCTCTCAGAAGTGTTGACCGGTCTGAGGTGGACCCCCAACTACAGTCTGTAGTGAAGACTGAATTTGTCGAACTGAGTAACCTACGGAACCCTGTCCTCTAGAGTAAGAACCATTAAACTCACCTCCCTTTCGAAACCTTTTGATTCGATGCCATGGTGAATTCATATGGCTTCACTCCTTCCACCTCTACCATAAAATCTACCACTTCTTGGAAGGATTTTGCCGTAGCCGCTACCTGTAAGGCTGAAATCCGCAACTCTGACCTCAACCCCTTCACAAAACGACGAATCCGCTTTTGTGGACTGAAACAAAGTTGGGTGGCGTATCTGGATAGTGCACGAAACTTGGCCTCATATGCAGTAACCGACATCCTACCTTGCTCTAGACTTAAGAATTCATCTCTTTTCCTATCCCTCAAAGTCCGTGGGATGTACTTCTCCATAAACAAGCTAGAGAATGAGGCCCAAGTCATAGGTGGTGCCTCTAGTGGTTGACACTCAACATGACCGCCACCACATTTTGGCGCTCCCTTGAAACTGATAACTCACGAAGTCCACACCAAACCGTTCTACTATACCCATCTTGTGTAGTAGCTCATGACAATCAACCAGAAAATCGTAAGCATCCTCAGATTCAGCACCCTTGAAGACTGGAGGTTTCAATTTCAAGAACTTACTGAAAAGTTCATGCTGATCATTTGTCATTATAGGCCCAGTAGTCAGACGTGGAAACGCCTATTTCCAATGAGGCATCCATACGGGGAGCCATAGTGGCTGCATGTTGTACCTCTGAAACCGGAGGTGTTGGTGCAGAAAACACTGGAGGTGCCTGACCCTGATCAGATAACCCGCTAAGATAAGCAAGAACCTGATTGATCATCTCTGGGGTAGGTTGGGGTGGCAATTCCTCATTTTGCACTTGTTCATTCTCCCCTTCCTCACCCTCTCTCACTACTTCCTCAGTCGGTGGAGGAGTCACCGCCCTAGCATCAGATGGGCTAGGCACTTGTCCTCTTCCTCTAGAGGACGTCCTCCCACGACCTCTACCACGGCCTCTTGCCACTGCTCTTCCTCGAGCCACAACCCCAGTGGCTGGCTTAGACGTTTCTTGTCTTGCCGGTGTTGGTGTTGGAGCAGTCATTGCTCTAGTTCTAACCATCTGCGAAATAGAGTGAAGATGGTCAGATACCAATTTGTATCACCTTGATACCAATTGGATTCAAGTAGTAGCACGAAAGAAAGAAAGAAAGAATGGAATTTTCCTAAAGTCTTATAGCCTCTCAAAGAAAAGTAAAGGCGTCCCCCTACCGTTCCTTAAGACTCTACTAGACTTGTTCTTGTGTGATGAGACCAACGAACCTAATGCTCTGATACCAGTTTGTCACGACCCAAAACCGAGCCGCGACTGGCACCCACATTTACCCTCCTATGTGAGCGAACCAACCAAACTAACCCCTAACATTTCAATATAATATCGACGGAAAATAATGCGGAAGACTTAAACTCATTAATAAAAACAATTCAATAACTATTATATTCAACATCTATTATTCCCCAAAATCTGGAAGTCATCACCACAAGAACATCTATGATCAAATTACTAACTAAAAATGTCTAAGAAGCTAGTCCATGCCGGAAGTTCAAGGCATCAAGACTTGAAGAAGAAGATCCAGTCCAAGCTAGAAGCATTAGCTCACCCTGAATTTCCGATGTAGTAAGACTGGCTTGAATTACTGTTGAGTCGAAGACGACGGCACGTTTGCTGCACTCCACAATAACAAAGAAAAAAACATAAAAGTAGGGGGTCAGTACAAAACACGGGTACTGAGTAGATATCATCGGCCAACTCAAAATAGAAAACAGTATATACCAAGTAATATCATAAAATCAACTATGATACTCAACATGTAGCAACAACAAGTACTATATCATTAATAATTACCGTCAAGTTCACACATGAGGACTCAAGCCTCAATACCATACTCATTTGGGAATTATGTTCATTAGATTGAGTATATTAGCATCTTTCAAGATTCATTATCTTTATCCTCTTGTGTCGGTACGTGACACTCCGCTCCCTCATATTCTTTATTCCTCTTGTGTCGGTACGTGACACTCCGATCCCCCTACTACTATGTGTCAGAATGTGACACTCCGATCCCCTAAATCTACGTTTCGGTTTGTGACACCCGATCCCCTAAATCTACGTGTCGGTTGGTGACACCCGATCCCCTAAATCTACGTGTCGGTTGGTGACACCCGATCCCCTAAATCTACGTGTCGGTTCGTGACACCCGATCCCCTAAATCTACGTGTCGGTTCGTGACACGCGATCCCCCTAATACTACGTGTCGGTTCGTGACACTCGATCCCTTAATTCTATGTGTCGGAACGTGACACTCTGATCCACTAATCTCATTCTATCAATTCATCAAGCCTTCTCTTATACCAAGGCATCATAATTCTCATTACTTTAGTTCATCAAGCCTTCTCTCAAACCAAGGCATTATCATTAACAAAGAGATTAGGGTTTTGCAAGATTTGGGATTCAATAACTTCATCATGCTTATAAATCACAATTATATATTCACATTATGCAGCATACAATTAAGCACATAGCAGGGTTACAATACTATCGATACATATCGTTCGCTATTAAGAGTTTACTACGAATATCGTAAAGGAAACCATAACCTACCTCGACCGAAGATTAGTGCTCAACAAGCAAATTCCCAAGCTTTGTGTTTTCCTCTTCTCGATCAATTCTCTCTCTTTCTCTTGTTTCTTTCTAGTTTTCTTATTCAAACCCTCTTTATTTTACCCTAATTAGCATATAATTAAGTATGAAAGATGGCAATAATAACCCACTAATTAACTTAAGGTTACCTCTTTTAACCCCCAAGTAATTAGACTTGTTAACCTTAACCCTCCAACTTTATAATTAAAGTAGGAATAGTCCAAAACTCCCCTTAAAACGTGTAAAGAAATCCGACCCAGACTGGGATTATGCAACCTGTGACGGGCCGTCGTGCCTGCGACGGTCCGTCCTGCAGGTCGTCGCTAAGTTCAGAGACCCAAATTTCCACCAAGGGTCTGTGACGGTTCGTCACACCTGTGACGGTCCGTCCTGCCATTCCGTTACGAAGTTCAGAGAGTCGATTTTCAGTACCCAATTTCAGAATTTCTAAGTGTTTTGAGACGAGAACCTGCGACGGTCCGTCGTGCCCATGACGGTCCGTCGTGGGGTCCGTTGTCTCAGCCAATTTTCCAGAAATAAAATCTGCTGCTCAAAACGACTAAACAGGTCGTTACACTGTTGCAGCAAAATCCTTTCAAGAAGTGGTTGATTTTGTGATAGAGGTGGAGGGGGTGAAGCCAGACGATTTCACCATGGCCTCGACATCTAAGAAGTTTCGTAGGGGAGGCGAGTTTAGTGGTTATTACTCCAGGGGGCAGAGTTCGGGAGGTTACACAGCCATGCCCATTCAGTCTTCACTGCAGGCTGTAGCTGGGGGTCCATCACAGACCAGTCAACATTCCACTGAGTTTGGAGGTTATCCCCAGACTTCGTCGTTCTCACAGAGACCTATGCTTGAACCTAGAGAGTGTTATGGATGTGGGGAGATTGGACATATTAGGAGATATTGTCCAAAACAGAGTTACAGACCCCCAATAATCATAGGTAGAGGTGGTCATGAAAGAGGCCGCTATCTGGAGGATGTGGTGGCCAAAGTAATGGAGGTCACCAAATCAACCGGGGTGGCGGGAAAACTGGAGCTACTGCAGCGCAACATGGTAGGGGCAACGGGCAGACAGGTGATAGGGCCCATTGTTATGCTTTCCCTGGGAGGACTGAAGCGGAGACATCTGATGCTGTTATCAAGGAATCTTTTGGTTTGTGATTGCATAGCTTCTGTATTATTTGGTCCTGGATCCACATTTTCATAGTATCTTCCTCATTTGCTATTGGTCTTGATTTGCATTCTGAATTGCTTGACATGCCCATTCGGGTCTCTACTCCTGTGGGCGAGTCTGTGATAGTTGAGAAGGTGTATAGGTCTTGTCTTGTGACTTTTGTGGGGAAAAACACTCATATGGACTTGATTATTCTAGAGATGGTTGATTTCGATGTAATTCTGGGTATGACTTGGCTTTCTCCAAATTTTGCAATCTTAGATTGTAATGCTAAAACTGTGACATTGGCCAAGCCTGGGACAGATCCGCTAGTGTGGGAGGGTAACTATACTTCCACCCCAATTCGTATCATCTCCTTTCTTCGTGCTAAGAAAATGGTTAATAAGGGTTGTTTAGCTTTCTTGGCACATCTCAGGGATGATACTTCCCAAGTACCTTCAATTGAGTCTGTGTCCGGGAGTTTCTGGATGTGTTTCCTGCAGACCTTCCTGGTATGCCACCGGATAGGGATATTGATTTTTGTATTGATCTGGAGCCAGGTACTCGCCCCATTTCCATACCTCCTTATAGAATGGCTCCAGCAGAGTTAAGGGAGTTAAAGGCCCAACTTCAGGAGTTGTTAGGTAAAGGCTTTATCAGACCAAGTGCATCCCCTTGGGGTGCTCCTATCTTATTTGTGAAGAAGAAGGATGGGAGTTTTCGGATGTGCATAGACTATAGGCAACTGAATAAGGTAACTGTTAAGAACAAGTATCCTCTTCCTCGCATTGATGATTTGTTCGATCAGTTACAAGGTGCTTGTACCTTCTCAAAAATCGACTTGAGATCTGGTTATCATCAATTGAAAATACGGGCAGCAGATGTGCCAAAGACTGCTTTTCGAACCAGGTATGGGCATTATGAATTCTTAGTAATGTCTTTTGGACTAACGAATGCCCCTGCTGCTTTCATGAGCCTGATGAACGGAATTTTTAAGCCATACCTGGATCTCTTTGTCATTGTGTTTATTGATGATATACTGGTATACTCAAAGAGCAGGGAAGAACATGAGGAGCATATGAGAATTGTATTGGAAGTGTTGAGGGAGAAAAGGCTTCATGCTTAATTTTCTAAGTGTGAATTTTGGCTAGATTCAGTGTCCTTCTTGGGGCACGTGGTTTCTAAGGATGGGGTAATGGTGGATCCTTCTAAGATTGAAGCAGTGAAGAGTTGGGTAAGACCTACCAATGTTACAGAGGTAAGGAGCTTTGTTGGTTTAGCTAGCTACTACCGTCGATTTGTCAAGGGATTTTCTTCTATTGCCTTCCAACTGACAAATTTGACTAAGCAGAATGTTCCATTTGTATGGTCGGATGAATGTGAAGAAAGCTTCCAGAATCTCAAGACCTTGTTGACTACTGCACCAATTCTTACCTTGCCAGTGGAAGGCAATAATTTCATTGTTTATTGTGATGCATCTTATTCGGGTTTGGGTGCAGTGCTAATGCAGGAAAGAATGTAATTGCTTATGCTTCAAGGCAATTAAGAGTGCATGAAAACTAACTATCCGACCCATGATTTGGAGTTGGCCGCAGTCGTTTTGCATTAAAGCAATGGAGACATTATCTATATGGGGTTATGTGTGAAGTCTATACAGATCATCGTAGTTTACAGTATGTCTTACTCAGAAAGATTTGAATTTGAGACAGGAGATGGATGGAACTACTGAAGGACTATGATGTTACTATCTTGTATCACCCAGGAAAAGCTAATGTGGTGGCAGATGCTTAAAGTAGAAAAACAGGGAGCATGGGAAGTCTAGCCCACTTACAAGTTTCTAGACGCCCATTGGCTAGAGAGGTTCAGACTCTGGCTAATGACTTTATGAGGTTGGAAGTACTAGAGAAAGGAGGATTTTTGGCCTGTGTGGAGGCAAGATCTTCTTTTCTTGACAATAGAAGGCAGTTTGATGATGAGAAGCTGAGCCGAATTCGGGATATGGTGTTACGAGGAGAGGCTAAAAACACAATAATTGATGAGGAAGGCGTTTTTAGAATTAATGGAAGGGTATGTGTGCCCCGTGTTGATGATTTGATCCACACTATTCTTACAGAGGCCCATAGTTCAGGATATTCTATACATCCTGGTGCAACCAAGATGTATCGTGACCTAAGGCAACATTTCTGGTGGAGTAGGATGAAGCGTGACATTGCTGATTTTGTTGCCCAACGCCCGAATTGTCAACAGGTAAAGTATGAACACCAGAGGCCCGAAGGAACACTTTAGAGAATGCCAATTCCTGAATGGAAGTGGGAAAGAATTGCAATGGATTTCGTGGTTGGTCTTCCAAAGACATTGGGTAAGTTTGATTCTATTTGGGTAATTGTGGACAGATTAACTAAGTCTGCTCACTTCATTCCGGTCAAGGTGACTTACAATGCAGAGAAGTTAGCCAAACTCTATATCTCAGAAATTGTTCGATTGCATGGAGTTCCACTTTCCATCATATCAGATAGAGGTACACAATTTACTTCTAAGTTTTAAAGAACATTGCATGCTGAATTAGGTACTAGGTTGGATCTTAGTACTGCATTCCACCCTCAGACAGATGGACAGTCTGAGTGAACAATTCAGGTGTTGGAGGATATGCTTCGTGCATGTGTGATAGAATTTGGTGGTCATTGGGATAACTTCTTACCCTTAGCAGAGTTTTCTTACAATAATATCTATCACTCAAGTATCGATATGGCCCCATTTGAGGCACTATATGGGAGGAGATGTAAGTCTCCCATTGGTTGGTTTGATGCATTTGAGGTGAGGCCCTGGGGTACTAATCTTCTAAGGGAATCATTAGAGAAAGTGAAATTCATTCAAGAAAAGCTCTTAGCGGCGCAAAGTAGGCAGAAGGAATATGCAGATCGAAAGGTTAGAGACTTGGAGTTCATGGAGGGTGAACAAGTCTTGCTGAAGGTTTCACCCATGAAAGGGGTGATGCGGTTTGGTAAGCGAGGTAAGCTTAGTCCGGGGTATATTGGTCCATTTGAAGTGATGAAGCGCGTGGGGGAGGTGGCTTATGAATTGACATTACCTCCAGGACTCTTACGAGTGCACCCGGTATTTCATGTGTCTATGCTGAAAAGATACCATGGGGATGAAAACTACATTATTCGTTGGGATTCAGTTCTTCTTGATGAGAATTTGTCTTATGAGGAGGAGCCTATTACTATTCTAGATAGAGAAATCCGCAAGTTGAGATCAAGGGAGATTGCATCTATCAAAGTTCAATGGAAGAATCGGCCAGTTAAAGAGTCCACTTGGGAGAAGGAGGCTGATATGCAAGAAAGATACCCACACCTTTTTACAGATTCAGGTACTCCTTCTCGCCCTTGTTTTCCTTCCTGTGATCGTTCGAGGAGGAACGATGGGTAAATTGGTATCTATTGTAACGACCTGTTTAGTCGATTCGAGCAGTAGAGTTTATTTCTGATAATAAATGACTAGGTCGACGGATCCCACGACGGACCATCAAGGGCACGACGGGCCGTCGAGGGGGTTTCGTTCAAAAACACTTCAATTCTGAAAATTTGATACTGAGATCGACTCTCTGAACTTCGCGACGGAACTGCAGGACGGACCGTCGTAGACACGACGGACCGTCACAAACCTTTTCCACAGAAATTAACTCTCTGAACTTTGTGATGGACCTGCAGGACGGACCGTCACAGTCATGACGGACCTTTCACAGGGTGCGTAATTCCACCTGGGTCGGATTTCCGCTAAAGTTTTAAAAAGGGTGTGTTTGGACTATTCATGATTTTATTATAAGTTAGAGGGTTAATGTTATCTGTTATTTAGTTGGGGATTAAAAAGATAATATGGAAATAAATAATGGGGTATTTTCATCATAATGAATTATATGGTAATTAGGGTAAAACAAAGAGAATCTGGAGAGAGAAAATTAAAAAGAAAAAGAGAGAGAAACGAGCGATAGAAAGAGAAGAACGCAGAGGAAAGCAAAGGCATTGGAAAGTTAGCTTGCTTGCTTGATCACGATTCTTCGGTGGTGAGTAGGTTATGGTTTATGCTATTTCATATAAACCTAAATAGCGATTGATATGTATTGGGTGGTATTGTAAAGTCTTTTATTATGCTTAATTGTGTTGGTTGCATGATGTGATTATGTAATTGTGATGGATTAGAATGATGAGGCTGTTGAATCTTAAAACTTAAAACCTCTCTATTAATGATGATGCCTTGACATAAAGGAAGGCTGATGAACTAAAATAATGAGTATTAGGGGATCGGGTGTCACTAACCGACACGTAATTAGGGGATCGGTGTCACGACCGACACGTAGTATAGGGGATCGGTGGTCACGAACCGACACGTAGAATTAGGGGATCGGTGTGTCACGAACTGACACGTAGAATTAGGGGATCAGAGTGTCACGTTCCGACACGTAGTAGTAGGGGATCGAGTGTCACGTTCCGGCATCAGGAGGATAAGAGAATGAATCTTGAATTATGTTAATATACTCAAATTTAAGAACCATTCCCAAATGAGTATGGTGTGGAGGCTTGAGTCCTCATGATGTGCTGGGTGTTGTGGCCAATGGTTATGTGGTACTTGTTGTTGTCACCTGTTTGAGTATGTAGTTGATTTTATATTATTATTTGATATATATTGCTTTCTATTTGAGTTGGCCGATGATACCTACTCAGTACATGTTCCTTGTACTGACCCCTCTTGTATTCTTTTTCTTTGTTATTTATGGGAAATGCAGCAAACGTGCCATCAACTTCGACTCGTCCGCAACTCTAGCCAGTCTTCAGCATATCAGATATTCAGGGTGAGATATTGTTCCTAGCTCAGACTGGATTCTCTCCTTCACGTCTTGATGTCTTGAAATTCGGACATGGACCATTCCTTTTATATTTTTAGTTTCTTAAATACTCTTAGATTTAGTAATTTGAGGATAGATGTTCTTGTGGTGATGACTTCCAGATTTTGGGAATAATAAGATAAATTATTTAGAAGTTATTTATTGGTTATTGTTTAATGAGTTTTAAGTCTTCTGCATTATATTTATTTCGTAGTTTTTTATGTTTGAATATGGGGAATTTACATGATTGGGTGGGGTTTAGATTGGTTGGTTCGCTCACATAAGAGGATAAATATGGGTGCCACTCGCGGCTCGTTTTTGGTCGTGACAATTATTCTATACTTTCATATGAAGTTATTTAGATTTTTGTGCGTTCTTATGTTTTTTAATCTCTCCATTTTCAGTTACAGTTTTAGATAAGGGAAAACACAAAAAATGCTCTCCAATTTTTGATTTCAAAAGAACTACAAGAGGTATCTCATATAATCATCAACTTTTTGACTATTTCGATGTATATATACTCAAGGATTATTTAAAATTATAGGCTCTCGGCTAAAATGACTCAAGAGAGAACATCTAAGTTTGTTTATGATTCTACATCGCATTTAAGTTCAAGATAGCAATGTTAGCCAGGGTAGAGACACTATTAATAATTTTTATTTTAGGCGGTGAAGATTTTTTAAAACTTGTTGAAGACCAAATTGAGGAAAACAATTTGCTTAGTTTGTTTTGTCTTTATATTTTTTTTCTTCAGAATTTTGTATCCTTTCTTTGTTAGTATTCAAACCAGTATATATGCTATTAATGTTTGTATTCATTCAAAATCTCATGTTGCATAGTTTATGAATCTTTTATTTATTTCTAATTTCTATGCATTTCAAAGGTATGCCAACTAGTTAAGTATTTTATTTATAAGAAGAACAACTTCCTATTCGTTCCTTTTGTTTTTATAGTTTTTATTCACAATTTTATATCCTTTATCAATTTGTATTCAAATTAGTATGTTTCATATTCATTAAAAATCTCATGTTGCATAGTTTATGAATCTTTTATTTATTCCTAATTTTTATTAATTTTAAAGGTATGCCAACTAGTTATGCATTTTATTTAAGAATGATTTCAACAAGTATACACTAATTCCTTTTCCGTTTCATATTTCATTCTCACTTTTTTATTATATTATTTTTGTATTTTATATATCATTCTACAAAATACAAAATAAAAACTAGAATGAATACAAATACAAACAATAAACATATTGGAATGAATATGGACTAACAGAGGATATAAGATTCTGAAGAAAAAAAAAATACATAGTGAAAAAAATACATGAATATAAATATACTTCTTAACTAACTAGAGATTTGTCAGGATGTAAAAATGAATATGATGACACTTGTCTATTTTCACCAACACAAGTCAGTCTCATTCCGATCGAAAAAAAAGAAATGCGGAAAACAGTAAATATAAAAACAAGATAAAGTGAAAAACTTATTCTTCTATAAAAACTCTGAAGATCTAATTATCATGTGTAAAAGACACTAAATACATAAGTGTGGAATTCAGCTATAAATACAAGTCTCAATTTTGTTATAATCAAATAGAACAAAGTGTAAGAAAAGGGAAAGAGGACCCGCCAAATGACAAACATCTACCTCTTCAAGTCCTTGACAAGCTTTGAGATCGAAGAAAGAGAAAGATTTCACATGGATCCAAGCTCAAAACCTACACAAATGTATAAGCAAGGGGTGAGTACCAATAACACGATACCTAGCAAGAAATTTATGAAGCAAAACAACTAGCTTGAAAACGGATACCTCTGACTTTCCAATCGAACCTCTTCAAAGTAAAACCTGTACAGAGACCAAGTCAACCTAGTAATTCTACCATACATGGATCAACGATCCAATATTCACAGCTCAATAACCAGAATTCAACAAATAACAGATCAAATACTAGTTCAAACACACGCGACAAGTACATCAATGTCAAGTCAAAACTATTTTCCATCGGCTTTATAACCATTGTCAAAAATGACCTCGGCCAAATAACACTCTTACCGGTAAAGACCTTGGCATAATAACATTTTCCAACAAAGACCTCGCCTTATAAATATTACATGCCTCATCACGATGTTCAACATAATCTTTTTCATTTCAACCCCCTTTCTGTTCATTTAGCAAAAACAAGTGAACAGTTTAACCCTTCACTTCATTCCATTACTCTTAACACACAAACAAGAAAGGAAACATATGAATTCAACTATATTACAAGGTTTAGGAAGCCACTTAATTTAAATAAATTAACAATCACTTTAATAGTTGTGTTTTCCTCTTTCGAATCACCTCCAAAGTCATAAAATCTATGCACAAGCAAGTATACAAAATAAATTTTTGGAAACAACAATATCTATATCAATTCTCTGTAAAGGTAGGTCAATCAACACAAATTCAATTCTAAAATTAAGGTTTAAATCTAGAAAATAATACTTGAAAGTAATATTCAAGTATTTAGGAAATAATTAGAGAAAATAGTTTAAAACATGGAGTTAAAATTAGTTCATAAACTCATTTAAAAATTCAAGTTCATGAGAAACCCCCAATTTATCATCCCAAAATATTGATTTAAACTCATACATTCAATACTAATAATGGGTAATCAAAGATTTAGAGTTTAGAAACATTACCCAAAGTGTTTTACTCGAGAACTTGGTCCAAATCGCCTCCCCAAAGTTTACAAAACAAAAAAAAAATATTGAAATAGGACTTTAACCCCAAAATGACAGCAAAAACGTCTCAGCTGTGCCTAAATTAGGTCCTTGCTTAAGCAAATCCCACAAAAGTTGGGGGTCTCACTTTTGCGAACAAGGTTATTCTTAAGCATCCCTACCCAAATAGCCAATCACTTTTGCGAACTTGACTTCTCTTAAAGGACCATCGCTAAAGCGAATATGTTCTTCTCAAGCGAACACTGCAAAACCAAATAATATTATCCAAAAAAGAATATCGAAAGGACCCTTGAAATTCGTTCAGAAACATGTGCACACAAACCAAATATGTAAATCAATTATAGCCGATGTTCCAAACTCATTGGAATCGTTAGAACACAAATATGAGATCTCTTTGACTTGACATATGTGAGAATCACAAGAGACTAACTCACGCCTAAAAGGGTAAAACCAATTCGGGACCTCTCAAAAATTAACTAAGACCTAACCCAAGCCTAAATTCATCCTCAAATCCAATGGAACTTTCAAAATTTTGATTCGAGCATCCAAACCTTCTAATTGTCACGACCCAAAACCGAGCCGCGACTGGCACCCACACTTAACCTACTATGTGGGCGAACCAACCAGTCTAAACCCCAACATTTTAAACATAATTAACAAAATACAATGCGGAAGACTTAAACTCATTAATAAAATCAATTCAATAACTATTAATATTCCCAAAATCTGGAAGTCACCACCACAAGAACATCTATCCTCAAATTACTAAACTAAGAGTATCTAAGAAAACAAAACCAAGTAAAAAGCTAGTCCATGCCGGAAGTTCAAGGCATCAAGACTTGAAGAAGAAGATCCAGTCCAAGCTAGAAGCATAGCTCACCCTGAAGATCCGGTGTGACGAAGACTGGCTAGAGTTACTGTTGAGTTGAAGACGACGGCACGTTTGCTGCACTCCACAAATAACAAAGAAGAAAACATAAAAGTAGGGGTCAGTACAAAACACGGGTACTGAGTAGATATCATCGGCCAACTCGAAATAGAAAACAATATATATCAGTTAATATCATAATCAACTATAATACTTAACATGTAGCAACAACAAGTACTAAAATCATTAATAAGTACCGCCAAGTTCACACATGAGGACTCAAGCCTCAATACCATACTCATTTGGGAATTAAGTTCATTAGATTGAGTATATTTATCATCTTTCAAGATTCATTATCTTTCTTCCTCTTGTGTCGGTACGTGACACTCCGCTCCATATACTATCCTGGTGTCGGAACGTGACACTCCGATCCATATTCTATCCTGGTGGCCGGAACGTGGCACTCCGATCCTCATTCTATCCTGGTACCGGAACGTGGCACCCGATCCATATACTATCCTGGTGTCGGAACGTGACACTCCGATCCTCATTCTATCCTGGTACCGGAACGTGGCACCCGATCCATATACTATCCTGGTGTCGGAACGTGACACTCCGATCCTCTTCTCCTGGTACGGAACGTGGCACCGATCCCCTAATCTCACCACTTTCGTTCATCAAGCCTTCTTTTATACCAAGGCATCATCATTAACAAGTTAGATTAGGGTTTCTTTTCAAGGTTTGGGATTCAATAGCTTCATCATGCTTATTTATTCACAATTACATAATCATATTCATGCAAGCATACAATTAAGCATATAGAAGGGTTTACAATACTACTAACACGTATCATTCACTATTAAGAGTTTACTATGAATAGTGTGAAAACCATAAACTACCTCCACCGAAGATTAGTGATCAACAAGCAAATTCCTAAGCTTTGTGTTTTCCTCTTCTCGATCAATTCTCTCTCTCTTTCTCTTTGTTCTTTCTAGTTTTCTTATTCAAACCCTCTTTCTTTTACCCTAATTAGTATGTAATTAAGAATAAAAGATGGGAATAATAACCCACTAATTAACTTAAGGTTACCTCTTTTAACCCCCAAGTAATTAGACTTGTTAACCTTAACCCTCTAACTTTATAATTAAAGTAGGAATAGTCCAAAACGTCCCTTAAAACGTGTAAAGAAATCCGACCCAGACTGGGATTACGCAACCTGTGACGGCCCGTCGTGCCTGCGACGGTCCGTCATACAGGTTCGTCAGAGACTCGATTTCCTTAAGGAGTCTGTGACGGCCCGTCGTGCCTACGACGGTCCGTCCTGCACTTCCGTCACGACGTTCAGAGAATCGTTCCCTGTACCAAATTCTCAAGAGTTGAAGTGTTTTGAAACGGGGACTCACGACGGTTCGTCGTACCTGTGACGGTCCGTCCTGCAGGTCCGTCACAGAGTTCAGAGAGTCGATTTCAGTACCCAATTTTCTAATTTCTAAGTGTTATGGAACGAGACCCCCTCGACGGTCCGTCGTGCCCATGATGGTCCGTTGTGGGGTCCGTCGTATCAGCCAGTTTTTCCCGAAATAAAATCTGTTACTCAAAACGACTAAACAGGTCATTACAATAGATACCAATTTACCCATCGTTCGTCCTCGAACGATCACAAGAAAAGAAACAAGGGCGAAAAGGGAATACCTGAATCTGTAAACAGATGTGGGTATCTTTCTTGCATATCTGCCTCCTTCTCCCAAGTGGCTTCTTCAACCGGCCGATTCTTCCATTGCACTTTGATGGATGCAATCTCTCTCGACCTCAACTTGCGAACTTCTCTATCTAAAATAGCAACAGGTTCCTCCTCATAAGACAAATTCTCATCAAGAATGACTGAATCCCAACGAATGATGTACTTTCCATCCCCATGGTATCTTTTCAACATAGACACATGAAATATCGGATGCACTCCGGACAGCCCTGGGGGCAAGGCTAGCTCATAAGCCACCTCCCCTACTCGCTTAAGTACTTCAAATGGTCCAATGTACCTCTGGCTTAACTTACCTCTTTTACCAAACCGCATCACCCCTTTCATGGGCGAAACCTTCAACAAGACTTGTTCACCCTCCATGAACTCTAAGTCTCTAACCTTTCGATCTGCATATTCCTTTTGCCTACTTTGCGCCGCTAAAAGTTTTTCTTGAATAGATTTCACTTTCTCTAAAGAATCCCTCAAAAGGTCCGTACCCCAAGGTCTAACCTCAAATGCATCAAACCAGCCAATGGGAGACATACATCTTCTCCCATACAATTCTTCGAATGGAGCCATATCAATGCTTGAGTGATAGCTATTGTTGTAGGAGAACTCTGCCAAAGGTAAGAAGCTATCCCAATGGCCACCGAATTCTATCACACAAGCACGAAGCATATCCTCCAACACTTGAATCGTTTGCTCAGACTGACCATCGGTCTGAGGATGGAACGCAGTACTAAGGTCCAACCTAGTACCCAATTCTGCATGCAATGTTTTCCAAAACTTAGAGGTAAACTGCGTACCTCTATCTGATATGATGGAGAGTGGAACCCCATGCAACCGAACCACTTCCGAGATGTAAAGTTTGGCTAACTTCTCTGCATGGTAAGTCACCTTGACCGGAATGAAATGTGCAGACTTAGTTAACCTATCAACAATTACCCAAATGGAATCAAACTTACCCAATGTCTTTGGGAGACCAACCACGAAGTCCATTGCAATTCTCTCCCACTTCCATTCAGGAATGGGCATTCTCTGAAGTGTTCCTCCGGGCCTCTGGTGTTCATACTTTACTTGTTGACAATTTGGACATTTGGCAACAAAATCAACAATGTCGCGCTTCATTCTACTCCACCAAAAGTGTTGTTTTAGGTCACGGTACATCTTGGTTGCACCAGGATGTATAGAATACCTTGAACTATGAACCTCTGTCAGAATAGTGTTGATCAAATCATAGACACGGGGTACACATACCTCCCCTTAATCCTCAACACACCTTTCTCATCGATTGTTGTTTCCTTAGCCTCTCCTCGCAACACTTTATCTCGTATCCGGATCAATTTCTCATCATTAAACTGCTTTCCCTTAATCTTGTCAAGGAAGGAGGATTTTGCCTCCACACAAGCTAAAAATCCTCCCTTCTCATTTACTTCTAATCTCATAAGGTCATTAGCCAGAATCTGAACTTCTCTAGCCAATGAGCGTCTAGAAGCTTGCAAGTGAGCTAGACTTCCCATGCTTCCCGCCTTTCTACTTAAAGCATCTGCCACAACATTCGCCTTCCCCGGATGATACAAAATACTGATGTCGTAGTCCTTCAGTAGTTCCATCCATCTCCCCTGTCTCAAGTTCAAATCCTTCTGAGTAAAAACATACTGTAGGCTACGATGATCCGTATAGACCTCACACTTAACTCCATACAAATAGTGTCTCCATTGCTTTAGTGCAAATACCACCGCGGCCAACTCCAAATCATAGGTCAGGTAGTTACGTTCATGCACCTTTAATTGCCTTGAAGCATAAGCAATTACATTCTTCTCTTGCATTAGTACTGCACCCAAGACCGAATAGGATGCATCACAATAAACGATGAAGTTCTTACCCTCTACTGGCAAGGTAAGAATTGGTGCAGTGGTCAACAGGGTCTTGAGTTTCTGAAAACTTTCCTCACACTCATCCGACCATACAAATGGAACATTCTGCTTAGTCAAGTTTGTTAATTGGGAAGCAATAGAAGAGAATCCCTTGACGAATCGGCGGTAGTAGGTAGCTAACCCAACAAAGCTCCTTATTTCTGACACATTAGTAGGTCTTACCCAATTCTTCACTGTCTCAATATTGGAAGGATCCACCATCACTCCATCCTTAGAAACCACGTGCCCGAAGAAGGACACTGCATCTAGCCAAAACTCACACTTGGAGAATTTGGCATAAAGCTTTTTCTTTCTCAACAACTCTAATACCATTTTCAAATGCTCCTCATGTTCCTTCTTACTCTTTGAGTATATCAGTATATCATCAATAAATACGATCACAAAGAGATCCAAATATGGCTTAAAAATCCCATTCATCAAGCTCATGAACGCAACAGGGGCATTCGTAAGACCAAAGGACATTACCACAAATTCGTAGTGCCCATACCTGGTTCGAAATGCAGTCTTTGGCACATCAGTTGCCCGTATTTTCAATTGATGATAACCGGATCTCAAGTCAATCTTAGAGAAGACACAAGCACCTTGTAATTGATCGAACAAGTCGTCAATGCGAGGAAGAGGATACTTGTTCTTAATAGTTACCTTGTTCAACTGCGGGTAGTCTATGCACATCCGAAAACTCCCATCCTTCTTCTTCACAACAAAAACCGGAGCACCCCAAGGAGATGCACTTGGTCTAATGAAGCCTTTGTTTAACAACTCTTGAAGTTGTGCCTTTAACTCTCTTAACTCCGCGGGAGCCATTCTATAAGGGGGTATAGAAATGGGGCGAGTGCCGTTCAAGATCAATACAGAAGTCAATATCCCTATCTGGTGGCATACCAGGAAGATCTGCGGGGAACACATCCAAAAACTCACGGACTACCAAAACCGACTCAATCGAAGGTACTTGGGTAGTGTCATCCTTGAGATGTGCCAAGAAAGCTAAACACCCTTTACTAACCATTTTCTTAGCTCGAAGAAAGGAGATGATACGCACCGGATTGGAAGTGTAGTCATCCTCCCACACAAACGAATCTGTCCCAGGTTTGGCTAACGTCACAGTCTTAGCATTACAATCAAAGATCGCAAAATTCGGAGAAAGCCAAGACATACCCAGAATTACATCAAAGTCAACCATTTCTAAGATAACCAAATTTACATAAGTGTTGCTCCCCACAAAATTCACCAAACAAGACCTATATACCTTTTCAACCATCACAGACTCACCCACCGGAGTAGAAACACGAATAGGTATATCAAGCAATTCACAATGTAAATTAAGACCATTAGCAAATGAGGAAGATACATAAGAAAATGTGGATCCGGGATCAAACAATACAGAAGCCATGCAATCACAAACCAAAAGATTACCTGTGATGACAGCATCGGATGCCTCCGCTTCAGACCTCCCAGGGAAAGCATAACAATGGGCCCTATCACCTGTCTGCCCGTTGCCCCTACCATGTTGTGATATAGTGGCTCCAGTTTGCCCATCACCCCGGCCGTTTTGGTGACCACCATTACCTCGACCACTGCGTCCTCCCGAATGACGACCTCTTCCATAACCACCTCTACCTCTAACCATTGGAGGTCTGTAACTCTGTTTTGGACAATACCTCTTAATGTGTCCAGTCTCCCCATATCCATAACATTCTCTGGATTCAAGCATCGGCCTCTCAGAGAAGTGTTGACCGGTCTGAGGTGGACCCTCGACTACAGTCTGTAGTGAAGACTGAATTGGTCGAACTGAGTAACTCCAGAACCCTGTCCTCTGGAGTAAGAACCATTAAACTCACCTCCCTTTCGAAACCTTTTTGATGTCGATGCCATGGTGAATTCATCCGGCTTCACTCCTTCCACCTCTACCACGAAATCTACCCATCTTGGAAGGATTTTGCCGTAGCGCTACCTGTAAGGCTGAAATCCGCAATTCTGACCTCAACCCCTTCACAAACCGGCGCATCCGCTCTTGTGGACAAAACAAAGTTGGGTGGCATACCTGGATAATGCACGAAACTTAGCCTCATATGCATTAACCGACATCCTACCTTGCTCTAGGCTCAAGAACTCATCCCTTTTTCTATCCCTCAAAGTCCAGGGGATATACTTTTCCATAAACAAGCTAGAGAATGAGGCCCAAGTCATAGGTGGTGCCTCTGTTGGTTGACACTCAACATGTGACCGCCACCACATTTTGGCGTTCCCTTGAAACTGATAACTCACGAACTCCACACCAAACCGTTCTACTATACCCATCTTGTGTAGTAGCTCATGACAATCAACCAGGAAATCGTAAGCATCCTCAGATTCAGCACCCTTGAAGACGGGAGGTTTCAATTTCAAGAACTTACTGAACAGTTCATGCTGATTATTTGTCATTATAGGTCCATTAGTCAGACGTGGAAACGTGCCTATTCCCAATGAGGCATCCATACGGGGAGCCATAGTGGCTGCATGTTGTACCTCTGAAACTAGAGGTGTTGGTGCAGAAAACACTGGAGGTTCCTGGCCCTGATCAGATAATCCGCTAAGATAAGCAAGAACCTGGTTGATCATCTCTGGGGTAGGTTGGGGTGGCAATGTCCTCATTTTGCACTTGTTCATTCTCCCCTTCCTCACCCTCTCTACTACCTCTTCAGTCGGTGAGGAGTCACTGCCCTAGCATCAGATGGACTAGTGCTCGTCCTCTCCTCTAGAGGACGTCCTCCCACGACCTCTACCACGGCCTCTTGCCACTGCTCTTCCTCGAGCCTCAGCCCAGTGGCTGGCTCAGACGTTTCTTGTCTTGCCGGTGTTGGTGTTGGCGCGGTCGTTGCTCTAGTTCCAACCATCTGCGAAATAGAGTGAAGATGGTCAGATACCAATTTGTATCACCTAGATACCAATTGGATTCAGGTAGTAGCACGAAAGAAAGAAAGAAAGAATGGAATTTTCCTAAAGTCTTATAGCCTCTCAAAGAAAAGTAAAGGCGTCCCCCTACCGTTCCTTAAGACTCTACTAGACTCGTTCTTGTGTGATGAGACCAACAAACCTAATGCTCTGATACCAAGTTTGTCACGACCCAAAATCGAGCCGCGACTGGCACCCACACTTAACCTACTATGTGGGCGAACCAACCAATCTAAACCCCAACATTTTAAATATAATTAAAAAATACAATGCGGAAGACTTAAACTCATTAATAAAATCAATTCAATAACTATTAATATTCCCAAGTAAAATGCTAGTCCATGCTGGAAGTTCAAGGCATCAAGACTTGAAGAAGAAGATCCAGTCCAAGATAGAAGCATAGCTCACCCTGAAGATCCGGTGTGACGAAGACTGGGTAGAGTTACTGTTGAGTTGAAAACGACGGCACGTTTGCTGCACTCCACAAATAACAAAGAAGAAAACATAAAAGTAGGGGTCAGTACAAAACACGGGTACTGAGTAGATATCATCGGCCAACTCGAAATAGAAAACAATATATATCAGTTAATATCATAATCAACTATAATACTCAACATGTAGCAACAACAAGATTTCACATTTCAAGACTAATGAAATCGATGAAATTTCATTCGATCACTCAAAAGGTCAGAAATTTACTATGGTATGGATAAAATTACGTACACATATTTTATTAACCGATGATTTGAGCCACAATTTTAAGATAATGATATTGTAGTATTGGTGTGGTTTTCAATTCTCTATTTCAAGAATAATTTGCTCATTAGATTAAAAGATGATAGATAAGATTTTAGGGGTATAATATACAGATTTTTATATTTTTTTGATTTTTCATTATTTTTCCGACAAGTTGCTGGAGTTCCGCCGAAATTCGGTTAGCCCACCACCCAAAGATCCCCATTTTCCCTTTCCGTTTTCGGCCAGCAACCATGGCCATCAAACACCCGTTTTATTTTTTTCTCCGGCAAACAACTAGCCCTCAACCCCCTGTTCCCTCCATTTTCCAACAAACACAACCAGAAAACACCACCATAAACAACCCAAACTACCACTATGGCTTTAGAAACAACACCACAAGCTCTCCACCACTGTCCTCCACCAAATCTCGCTCCTAGACCAGCCGCCACTAAGCTCCAAGATTGTTCCCTCTTCTCCATTTTCCAGCAGGCTCCATGACAAAACAACGGTTCTTCGAATATCAGCTCGTAGCAGACCCCTTCTCCTCTCCCTAATCACGATTTTTGTTTCATTTTGCTGGTCACCGGTAGCTCCGAGTTGCAGAAATACCTACTACTCGGCAAAGAGCGATTCCGTCTCCGGCGAATTGGCCCAATACCAAAACCATCCATCGTTGTTTCAGACTAGATACGCCGGAGTTAAGCTCAATAATGGTGAACCAGATCTTCCCTACAACTTCCGTTCTCTTTTTATGACATTTTTTCTCTTATAACTTTATGTTACTTGGCTTTATATCGTTGTTGTTGAATTAACGACCTTAGTTCTTCAATATCATTATTTTTGCTCTGTTTCTTACTAATGATGGGTTTGTTTTGAGTTAATTTTTTAATGACTATAGTACTTTTTAAGTAATTTGGATACTTTTTCTACAGTTGAATTCATTATAGTTACTTTTATGTTAATAGTTGTTTATTCTTTATTTTATTTCTTTAGTTATTTTATTAATTGATTGTTTAAATCATTTATATTGTTGTTTTACCTTTTCTTACATAAATAGTTAGTTGCATTCATTATTAGTAGTAGTAGTCTTGTTATTAATGTTACCATTTGTGTTTTATCGTTATTACTACTATCATTATTATTATTATATTCATTTATTTTGTTTGAGGTTAATTTTAGATATTTTGTACTTTATTAAATTACTTTATTTGTTAAAATTGACTAATGAGAAAATCTCTTCGTCAATTTTGGAGGCCTTCTTATTTTTGAAAACAAA
Organism: Solanum peruvianum; assembly: GCA_027705065.1. Lineage (NCBI taxonomy): Eukaryota > Viridiplantae > Streptophyta > Magnoliopsida > Solanales > Solanaceae > Solanum > Solanum peruvianum. The sequence goes on from JAKWJD010001759.1 coordinate 16,610,810, forward strand.
GATTTAGTTTATGTTCATTTTTGTTCGTTAAAATGGGCCGATGAAGAAATTATCATGGATTTTCAACGCATCTCATGTTTATAAGGTGGGGTTTTATTTCTAAGTTATTATTTAATTTATTCATATTTATTAATTACTAACACTTTTACTAAGTATATTTACATGTACAAGGAGTTGCTTCCCAAAGAAGCTATTTTAATGAAATTACCGTTTCTTGTATTTTTGTTTTATTATATTGTTGTGTATATTGCATATTTATTATACTTGTATATTATTGTTATCTTCTCAATTTGAAAAAAATGAACTTAGTCGGGAATCAAATTTGTAGATTTCGAACGATGTCTAACCCCTTTTATACGAAATAACTTGAACCTTTTACCTACAACCAACTGGTTCCGTAGATATTCTTTTAAAAACTAATTAGTTATTGGTTTCCTAGTTTTCCTAAAATTAGGTGGCGACTTCCTTTACCCTTTTTACCCTTTTAAAATTCTTTTATTCTCTTTAAAATTGATAACTATTTTTTAGTTAGTCATGTTGCGCCTCTCAAAAGATGTCAACAATTTTTGCTAGATAAATGATGGTGTAACTAAATCATGCATAAAGTATTACATATATTCACTCGTTACCAATATATTCATAACTCTAACCAACTACCATACAGACTCTTACTCACTATCTTCTTATATGATGGATATCTTTGGTACTTAAAAAGGAGAGGCGTTTTTATTCATCCCAAAAAGAGTGATATATGATATGTACAAGTTGAAAAATATAATTTTCATGTGTAATTAAAGGAATAATTCCTATTTTTTGACATATTATGAATTTAAAATTACATAAAATTATTATAGGTTGCTATTTTTAATTAGTGAACTTTTAAGTTATACAAAAGTTAAAGTATACACTGACTATACACTATAGTTGATTTATACATGAGTTATACACTGAATATACACTCAAAAAACCGAATATAACTTAACTATACATGGAATATACATCAACTATTCAATCTTGATCAATTCAAAGTCAACTCCAAATAGTTTCAAAATTTAGATATGAAATCCTTTTGATGTTTTGAGTCTTTTGATATATAATTTGTTTGAAATGATTCACTTTTACGGTACATCAAATTTTAGCATACAAAGAAGAATTAGAAGAAGAAGGAGAAGGTGGAAAAGAATTTGACTCTCTTTTTGGTAATCAAATTGATCGAATGGTCGTTTGATGTAATTATCTCTATACTATGTTAAGGAAATATTTATCATGTATGATAATATCATTTTTCTAATTGAATATAACATTTTTTTTGAAATTGAATTTAGTTTGTTTGTCTGTCTCACTTTCTCTATAATTCTTTTTCTTCATATTCATGATTTCTCCTCCTCATCCTCCCTTTCTCCTTATTCTAAATTTCCTCCAAGGAACTATCTTTAAATTTAAATTTCATCAAATAGATTTTCAATCACGTTTCATTGATTTTTACCCAATACAACAAGAGGAAAAAAATATAACGATCATCTGCACAAACATGGATTTCAAATCTCTAAAATTACAACAACAAGGATTCACTATTAATGACCATTAAAACACTTCAGGATTTGTATTCATTATTAGGGTTTTACAAATTTGTGACCAGTTTGGATTATTTGTTCTTGCAACTAATTGAAAATATCATTTGAAATTGTATCTGAATTTTAATAGGGATTGATTAAGTATAAAATTGATTTTAGGAGAAATATTAGGTTCGAACTCAGAGAAGACGATGTTTTCAAAATTATATCTTAGTTGTATTAGAATTGTATCAAATAATGAACAATACATTTATAATATATACTGTAGAGATATCTCATTATAAGCTATACCAACCAGAATAATTTAGATAACACACTTATAATACATTTTTATTACAAATATGATTTAATACATATTTCAGACAACACCTTTTATGGTGATACAAATCAATATAATTGATAAGATATACATGTTTTATTCATGAATAATACATTTATAATACATATTGCAGACTCTACTCCATTGTTAGTAGGGGTGGACATTCAGTTCTTTTGTTCGATTTTATCAAAATTCGATTTGATTCAATTTTTTTATTTTTATTCTTTGAAAAGTGTGAGTCAAACATCAAACAAAACTAATTCAATTCACTTTAATTTTTTAAAACTTCAATTCGATGTGATATGATATTTTTTAAATGATTTTTCGATGCAAAAAAGATATGAAATGAGAAACAAATTATTAAAGTTGAAGACACCACCTTAAAACATTTAGCAGCAATCAGTGATGATATGCAATATGTATACCCCTATATGCAACATCTAAACATTTTGCAACACTCATTCAACATGACATAATTGTTTCAAGATTCTGACTTAGAGTGAAGTTTTAGGATCGTAAAATAATTAGGTGTCATGCTGAAGCTATCAAAACAAACCTCGAAAGACCACGAGTATAAGACAAAATAGAAATATACCAAAAGACATAAATATTTACGTGGTTCGGCCAACTGATCTACATTCTAAAAGAGAGATGAACAATCCACTATAAAAAAGGGGTACAAAATATAGAGAGAAATAGCCTCTACTGATTCGTCAGAATACATGGGAGGTTCACAAGTGATAACATTTAAAACTTGTGTCCCACAAATACCCTCCCCCCATCCAAAACTCTCAAATCCCTTAGGACTACATTTCAAATGCTAATTATGTTAGAAGGAACAAACCTATATTTATAGAGTCTTACACCTTTTCTAACCAGAAACGGACTAGTCAATCCTAAACATTTTCCTAAAAGTTTATGACAAGAAACTCAGGGCAATTAATACCCAACAAATCTCTTCCTTGGCCTGAATTTCTGACAAAATAAATTTATCCACGTTCTTCAAATAATCTTAAAAAAATTGCTTCTCCTCTCCATAATCTCCTCATCAAATCTATGTCACAACATAGAGAATATTTCAAAAACAATTTCTCCAATAAAAATCTTTGTTAGTGTCAAAAAGTTTGTGTAATACTTCGAAAGTCTAAGACGTGTTGTAGAGCCTAACATAAGTTTCAAAAGGTTTAGACACTGCTTTAAGGACAATTATAATGAAAATGATGAAAATTGGTGGAAGGGTGTCTAACATGTGTTATAGTTATTTCATAATCAAAACGTCCAGGCACGACTCCCCAAGGACCAACCAAGGGACCTTGAGGAGGACCCTTGCATTTTCACAAGAAGCTTCCAAAAGGCAGTATGCACAAATGAGTGCCAATTAACAGATCGCATGTCAATCGATGGGGCGTCAATGGCAACCGTTGATGAACACTTAGTCAAATTAAATGACAGACCAACAGGAAAGTTGGTCCCTTGGCCGTCGTTTGACAAACGAACCGTTTGTCGTGGTCTCGTTTGTGAAGACTGTCTTTTACTGTTCATTTTTAGTTTAGTTAAATTAATTAATTAGGTGTGTTAGTTAATTAGTTAGGGGTTAAGAGTGGTCTAATTAATTTAATTAATGACCTATATAAAGACCCTAAGCTAATTAAACTAACCTAAGCCGTCATAATTCCAAAATCCAAATTCTCTTCCTTTTCTCTTCTTTCTCTCTCTCAAGTTGAAGAACACCGTAGAAGGTAAATTAGGAGGTTTTAGGGCTACAAAACTCAAAATTTCTCCATCAATCTTCATCAAATACTAAGGTATGGTATTTCTTTCACCGTTGAAACTTCTTTCCTCAAATGGTTCCATCAAATTGATTTCAAAAGTAGGAAGTTCAAGTGGGTTTTCATCCAATACGAAATTGATGTTATGAATTGCTTTGTTTATGATTTATTTTGGATATTATGAGTAGTTTAAGATTTATTATAACTTAATTATGTTATTTCTTGATGTATTGGTCTAGTTTGTAGAAGATGACCTTTCCCCCCAACCCTAGGTTCTCATCTTCAATTGAATTGCATAGTAATGATTCAATACACTTGGTTAGTATGTGAATTATATTATGATGTTATTGTATCAATTATGAATAGATTAAGATGAATTATAGTCCTATCATGATAGTTCTTGATTAATTGATCTTGGTTGTGAAATAGATTATGAATTTGACCCAAGTCTCTTATCTTAAGCTATGATCTAGTGACGGATTATGATGCATTGATTAAATTAGCCTTCTTATCATGTTACTTATTGTTGTGTGATGATATAACACCCTTATTGGTTTCTTTAAGGTTGATAGTAAGACCTTGATGATGCAGTATGAAGGAGACTTGGTAAGTCTTGTGATCCCTATTCTTTACTTCAATTGTGGTTAATTATGATTAAGTGATGATGTTATATTGAAGTATACCTTGTAATAAGATTGATAGGGTTGGTATGATGTTGAGTTGAAATTTCTTGACTTTGGTTTTGTCAGTTGTTGGCTAAGATATAAATGTTATAAGGATGATGACAACTTACCAATGTGCCTTATCATGATGTGATTATGTAAATGAGCTAACTTCACTTATATGAATTATAATGAAAGGACTATAATCATGCAATTCTTATTGAGCTATGATGATGATGATTATACAAGAAACAGACCCTATGATCTACATTAAGCAATGATGATTAAAAAAGACATTTCAAAAGGGACTTAGCTTAGCACCAAGTGAACTTGACAATGAGAGGTGTTGACTTTCCATAGAGGAAGATTCACCCAATAGTTCCACATGAGGTGTTGACTCCCCTATGAGGGATACTCATCTTATGGATTCCCATGAGATGAGGCTCCAATTTCCAAGTGGAAGGTAGAGAGATCAAACACATCTCTTAGTTCTTGAACCATGTTTTCCCCATAGAAAGACTAGCTAGTGGATCCACCAAGAAAGGTACGTTTATGTTTGGTTTTATTTAGGCCGGTAGACCACCTTCCATCGGCGTAAGTTTTTACAACACCGGATTCCATATTTAGCTCTTGTGGTCTATGTCGGTTAAGGCAAGTGTTCCCTAAACTTAAAATGAAGTAATGAAGTACAAACCAACTAGTGTGAGTTGATAGGTTTGACTAGGTAAAGGTATGAGACTCTACCTATTCCTTGCACTAGTTTGCCTTGAAGGAAACTTTAGAAGTTGTTCTTATATATATGTATATATATTTATAATAATACATGATATACATGTAATGGCCTTGCACATTGATGATGCTACATTATGATCGGTTTCACTAACAAATATGTGTTTGGTCTCTATTTCTAAATTATGATGGTATGTACTCTTAAATAATAAGCTATGTGAAGTTGGAAATTGGCCATGGTTCCTGTTGGGTTTACTTGATTGAGTAAGGTTATGGGGCTTTGCTTGTTCATTGCACTAGTGACTTAATGAGGGTTTATGGGTAATTGTCTTGCTTTGGATATGTTGTAATGAACTCTTATGCATGCTTGTTTCTATTGTAATTCGGTTATAGAGTTGCCTCGACAATGTGTTCAATTATGTGATATGCATGTTGGCTCGAGTAGACTTATTATTGTTGGTCTTGTGATGTAGATGATTTTAACTTAATATTTATGTCGTGTTTACTTGGCATGGTCTTCTTAAATGTGCATAAGGCTTTTCAAAGTAAATTGCTGTAACAACCCGAAACCACACCTTAGAAGTTAGGGGCAATCTTATATTGCAACCGGCATACTTGACCTCTCGGAGGTCTTGTACAAGCCCTTACATATCATTCATCACACATGCATAATGAAAAGTAGTGCAGCATAAAAACTTTTCACAAAACATATCATAGTCTTTAAAAAATGTTTTTATATAGTCATAGGAAATACTAAGTCTCATTCTCTTTAAAGTTAAGACACGAGAATACTTGCGACATGGCCCATACTTCAATACTAATATAGAAATACTTAGTCTATTACAATACTTCAAATGGAAACATAAAAGACATCTATTCCCTCAAATAAAATGAGGACATAATTCGACTTCACTTGAATGATGCTACAATACAAGTCTTTCTTCCCAAATGCTCCTCACCTACCAAGAACTATAGAGATAGATAAAAGCATGGATTAGTACAACCACATGTACAAAGTATGGCATAATGCATGAGAATCATGAAAATGAACATTTATTAGAAATATGAATCTATTCATTTAAAAATCATAAAAATAACATTTAACAACTTAGAAACACATAAAATAACATTTAAACGATTTAACCCAATTTTTAGCTAACTTAACAATGATCTATATTCACTATATAGTGAATTGCTTCACTGTTACAGTGAATTGCTTCACTGTTACAGTGAAGTATCTTTCCTTCATTTTAACACTTTCAAGCATGTAGTCTTCTCACTAAAAGCTATCATAAGACCCACTTAAGCAATACAAATAGAGACCGTCCATGAAACCTCCCTAAGCATACCTAAATGACCCTCAAAGATACTTATAATAAGACACATACGCAATTACAAGACATCAAACATATCAACATAATATAATATGACATTCACATACCAAAGGCTATCGAAATACTTACTTAAGTAATTCTATAAGATAACGTCCATGATTGACCTTTTCAAGACTACAAAAATAATCCTTAAGACTTTCTAAGTTTAGATCATGTCCACATAATCAACAAATTTCCCTAACTAGAGTCTCTCAAGACTTCCAAAGATAAGACATGAAGAGATCATCCCTTATTCCTACTTTACACTTAGCTAAATAATCCTTCAGTCAGTTTAGATTAGGTACTCATTCATTTATGTCACGACACGAAAGTATCCCTAGAAGTTGGGGAGAACCCTCGTTTTGTGACCAGGTGTACTTGACCCTTTTTGGTCTTGTACAATCCCTTTAACTATCGTTCATTACATACGACATGAAAAGTAGTGCGAAATTAAATTTTTTCAAGACAATTCACATAAAAAGGAATTCTTTATAAATACTTAGAAAATCTCATCATCAAAAGCCAACTTAAGACACGACATAATAAACTTAGGGACACAATCCTTTACATTTGAAAGAGATACATAATAAGTCTTAACATAAAGAAACTAAGAAGATAGGAATTATGCCCTCGAATATATGAGGACACACTTTGTCTTGAGAGGAACTTTCCCAAGCTTTGCCTTCTAGACTTCAACCTTGCTTCCAACCTATACTTAGATAGTATAGAAAAGTATTGGGTTAGTACAAAACAATGTACTAAGTATGGTGTATGCAAAAACATGCAAAAAGGGAAATTTTACCAACATAAAATTTCATGCCATTTTGAGTAAAACATTCATGAATATAGAAGCAAAACATCATAAGGAACATAATTGAACACTTAGAGAAGAATTTGCATAATTTTAAACTCAAAGGATCACAATACAATAACTTACAAAATATTACAATAAGCTCATTCAACAATAATAGTGAACTCCTAAGAACATTACAGTGAATTCATTCTATTCTAAGGAGTGAACTTCTAAAGCCAAGTAAAGAGGAAGTGAACTAATTTCCGTAGGAGTTTCCCTAACTATGGATTATCCTAAGATTCACCAAGTTAAGACATAAAGGAAGTAATCATATTCCTCCTTGAATACACACCAAAGAGATCCTCAAGTCTACCCTTTTCGTCTTACTCACCTCGGGAGAACAATCCCCCACTCAATGAGAAGACACTAGAGAAACACCCAACAAACCAGCAACGTCTTCCTTTTCGGAATGCCTACTTAGTGCAATGAGTAGATGTCATCCCATACAACCACCTACCCTAAGTAGCACACACTTTTAGAAGGTTTGATACCAAGTATTCCCTTCGAAAGGTCCTACTTAGTGCAATGGATAGATAGCGTCCCATACCACCACCTACCCTAAGTAGCACGTTCTTTTAGAAATCTTAGTTCAATAAATTCACATAAGACTCACCAAGACTCCCCTTTTAAAGGTCCTACATAATGAAATGGATAAATAACGTCCCATAAAACTACCTACCCTAAGTAGAACACTCCTTTAGAAGACTTAGCATATTCGTTGCTTTTGTGGGAGTTAGCTTAACAACCATAGACCACGACCCTTATTGGATGAGGAATCCTCACTTGCCTAGAATGAGTTCATTCTCTGAGATTTTGCATGGATTAGCCAATAGCTACACCTATGTGGGCGCATAGTTAAAGGATAAGGAGATTGCTACTAAGTAACTCATTCTCTACTAACGAGGAGTACTCATCTCAAGAGGTACATTGGAATACAACATCTCAACTCACGAAGTGTAACCACCTCTTCTTCACATCCTCTCGGTGCTAGGCATAACTTCCCACAAATTCTAAACATTATAAACTATAGGTTAAGGATAACTACTGAACACCATAACTCAACTTACAAAGGGCATTCATCCTCTAACCTATCTTAGAAAACTCATGGTATGTAATGGGGTTGCTACTAAACACTTCATCTCAAATCACGAAGAGTGTTCACCCAAAAACTCCCTTGTAGGACTTAACTTAGATTTATTCATTCATTCAAGTGTGAGTGTCTGTACATGTGATCACACTTTGCACATAAGCTTTCTTTCATTTACATTTAACTTCTATACATGATTAGACCTTCATTCATCATATCGCACATTTGACATACGTCATACAATCATATAAGTCCTTTATTCCTAATCCTTAACATACTTATGATAATAAGCTTTATAAAACAATTAACAAGTATGACTTCATTCAAGCATACACTCTAGGCTACTTCACATAATCCCTTCATAATGCACATTTAAGAATAATGACATATTTATCATCTTACTACACATAATAAGACTCAATAACCTCATTCACAATAAACTAGTAACTTCACATTCATACAATTCAAGTAAACATCGCCGCCAAGAGGGTTGACCATACCACTCAAGAGCATTTCAAAATTTAAGCTAAACAACATAACCAACTTAAGCTTTAACCCAAGGTTTCATAACCTAAAGAAACTAACTCAATTATCCATCGTAATAAATCCCTTTGGTCAGTAGCTAAACAACAATAACAACCATAAGAAACCAAAACTTGAAGACTACCAATTCATGCTAATTTAACCCTTTTCCTAAGTCACAATTTGATGAAAATATTTTAATGATTTCATTGAAGTTTTAAACTTAAAATCATCAACTAACATTATAAATACCATTATTAAGTCATTCAAAACGTTTTCATGCAAGACCCTTATTCAGAGTTGAAGATAGTAGAAACTAGGGTTGAAAACCCCTTTTGAAAATTCATTTGAAGAGACTCCTTGAATGGAAGAGAATTAAAGGATGGATAACATAAATCACATTGAATAAATAAAAATGATTTTTGATGAATAAACGACCACCAACAACCCTCTTAGCACTTGTTGACTTCTAGCTTCCATGGTGACTTAAGAGAGTCTTCTAAGAGAGAGGATTTTTTGGGTTTTAGAAAGAGGGGTCTAAAATGAGGTCTTAGGGTTTATAACTTTTGTATACCTAATAAAACCTAAAACTAACGTTCTAGGGTCATACAAGACTTGGGGTGAATTTACCAAACACCCCAAGCCTTAACAGGGAACTTACAGTTTTTGGACCCTTCATAGACGAGTCCTAACCAACGAGCCGTCTGTGCATCAATGGACCGTTGGTGGGGTCTCGTGGGTGACACTTAGATACAAATGGAGCATTACTAACTAAACTTTTAGGTCCAACCGCCGAAGCAAGACGATGGGCCGTTGGTTGGACCACTGGCCGTAGTTGCCTTCGTTAGCTGACACTGCCAAGGCAGTTTTGGTCCAAGTCTTGGGCCCTTTTTATAGGGCCCTTTATGGGTCCTAGGTGGGGTCGTGCCCAAACGTTAAGCCCCTAAACTAAGTCATCTAGGTCTTAGGAACATCCCACATCAATTTTGATTAAAAAGAACACGTAAAACTCACTCAAACACATCAAGACACACAAGCGCTATCTAAGGCACACCTTCCAAACATCATGGACGTTCTTGGACGTATAGACCTCCAAACTTAACCAAACCGCACACACTGCCTAAGAAATCTAAAACAACTCATTTAAAAACAAAATTAACTCAATAAACACTCACGAGGCTCTAGTTTACCTTAGTTTGTTTTGGGGCGTTACATTCTCCCCCACTTAGAGTAACATTCATCCTTAAATGACACTAAAAACTTAAGAGAACCACGGACTCACTTAGAATCACGTAACACATTACAATCATGATAAAAATAGTCAAAATTCCAGCATCAACTAGCAAAAGAACATTTTCACACTTTCAAACACTAGCAACATAAGCAACTCTTTGCAAAACATAAAAAATTTCAAAATCTTCTCTTATTCTTCACTTATGGAGGAACTACCTTCTCCAACATTAAATATTATAATATTCAACACTTTTGCCCACATTTAAACTTAAATCAAAGACAAGACAAATTTTCTCAAAATTCAAAAATCATACAGTGAATCTCACTGTCACACTGTTAAGCATGCTTAAAATTTCCAATTTTTATTCTTTGAGCAATTCATCAAGAAGGAATGATCATACGAAGTATAATATTATACAAACTCATATCATAAAAAACTGAAACCATAATTCATGATAAATGCAATTTTCTAAAAAATTTGCACTCCTTTATAGTGACCTCAAAACTTCACTGTGTCACATGCTTAAGAATTTAATAATGCACCTTTCAAGCAACTTTAAAAAGATGGCATGACACTATGAGGGACAAGACCACACTAACTTACTTAAAAAAGACTTGGTAAGTTTCACTAAGTTCAATGTGAGAGTAGCATCCCATACTACCACTCCCCACTTAGTGATCCTTGAGGATTCTCTTGGACTATGTACATTACATGCAATTCTACTCAACTCAGTTTCCCCCACTTAGGGTAAAGCCATCTTCAAGGTCTCATACTTCAAATCACCATTATGAATCTCACAAGATAGCAACTCACACTATCCTCAACTCATGCACATCAAGATTAAACATCAACCTTACAAGTTAAGCATAACACTTCCCTCTTAGGATTCAAGCCTAAACAAACTCCCTTACTAGGTATTCATACCACATTTCCTCCTTTGTTTAAACCTACACAAGAACTTCAACCAAATCACAAGAACAACTATTCAAACACTAACCACACAAGATGGTTGCCCTCAACTCCGACAAAATCTCCGCATTATTTCAACATTTCTCAAATTTACATCTTAAAGCATTTTTACCATCTTTGAAAATAATCACCAAGATAACTCATTTGCTCTCAAAGGCACTTTTTTAAATTGTTATAATTCTTACCATGATTATAACTACACCACCATAAAATTTCTTATCACAACACTTCCAATCTCATACATCACATCTAGCCATAAATGGTATCACATCACAATTTTCAAAACATACCTTCATATCTACTCTTGTAGCCACAAAACCATCATGACAATCAAAACTCACCTTTTCTCTCCCTCAAACTTAGAAACATCTCCCTTTCCAAGCATTTACACCTAGAAGACCACCGGACAAGGTAACACACGAGAGAAAGAGAGAGAGGCCTTATGGAGTTAAGTTCTATGGCACTATTCAAGAGTAATGAAGAAAGTGAAACATTATCGTCCTATAGCCTCTTGTCCATGGATGTATCGCACTCACATCAATGACCAAGATACTACAATATGTGGCTCGTGAGACTTTTTAGACCCTAAACTATTTCCCATAATCTTATGCTCTGATATCAAGTCTATCATGACCCGAAAGTACCCCCTAGAAGTTAGGGAGAACTCACGTTTTGTGATCGGGCATACTTGTGTCACATTTTTGTTTACCCCATAGACGTAACCAACGTCGTTATCCTTTTTCAGGATTAAGACTAGCCACTTAGTTTCATGTTATCACATTCATAAGTTAAAAAATGCGGAAAAATTTAAAACTTTTATTTTCTCTATTTGGAGGTTTACATAGACCTCTACATACACACAATATATATTCATATCGACTATACATAGACCCCTTCATATAGGAAGGTTACATAGCCTTCGACTTTTATTGCACACACACACACACAAATATATATATAGAAATAGTATTAATGATTGTGTCATCTCATACCATCTAAACAGATATCACAATATGGGCATAACCCTTACATCAATTCAACAAGATATATATATATATTAATGATTGTGTAATCTCATACCATCTAAACAGATATCACAATATGGGCATAGCCCTTACATCAATTCAACAAGACCATGTATAGGTCATATGAAAGTATAATATTCAAATAACAAGGAAAGAAATGATAGAATCCATATTAATCGAATTTTGATGACCTACCCCACTTAGATGAAAGGAAAAATCCATGCCTTCAATAATATCACCTTCCTAACTCTTCAACGACCGGAACCTAAAATGTTTAGGACAAGGGAAGAAAACGGGGTTAGTACTCCACATGTACTAAGTATTATATCTTATGCACATACACAAGCAAAAATGCTAAAAGGGAATTTTTAAAGCATGCCATTATACCCCCTTTAGAGGCTTAATGCAAAGTCAAGTAAGTCAACCAAACATGCTTACTATCTAAACAAGTAATACTTATCCCAACACATTTGGAATCATGATTTACTACAACCATAACATCAAGGAATAATATCACAAGAATGAATACGAGTTATACATGTCATAATAAGCAAGACAACTACTCACAAGTCCTTATAAAGTCAACAGGTCCAGTGACCAAGCAAAGCCCCATAACCTTACTCAATCAAGTATCCTCAACAAGAAAACATGACCAATGTCCAACTTTACATATCGTGGCATTAGGCTTGAAATTCATATTATATTATCATTATTATCCAAAGCATATTCATAAACAAACTAATCAACGTATATTATCAACAATATGACATGGTCATTATTATCTTACATATGCATATAAGACCTCCTCCTAAGACTCCCCCCAAGACTAACTAGTGCAATGTCTAGGTAGAGTCTCATACACCTACATAGACTAAGCTAGACCCCTTAGGTTATCCAAGTTAGTGTTCAAGCCCTTTGATTTGTTTTACCTTTTTTTGAAAATCTTGCCTTAACCGACATAGACCACATGAGCTAGTGTGGAATCCGGTGTCATAAAACCCTATCAAAAAGAAGGTGGACTAATTGCCAAGGTAGTACCAAAACATAAAACATAGCCACTACGTGGATCCACTAGCTAGTATTCCTATGGGGGAAACATAATTCAAGAACTAGTAGATTTAGTTGGGACCCACTTAATGCGCTATGCATTATAGTCTCCAAATTCAAGAGTAATGTAGTGTTCCTACCTTCCCTATGTGGGAAAGGACACTTCTCCATCAAGTTCACTCAGTGCTAAGCTAGAGTCCCTTTTGAAATGTATTTAAGACTTTAATTTTTCAATCATAACTTAATTTAGGCCATGGGGTCTAACCCTTGTATAATCATCATCAACAATAGATCAATAAGAATTGTATGAGTATATGTCCTTTCATCACAATTCATATAAGTGAGGTTAACACTCTAGCATTTCACAACATATTAAGGCTCATTGATAGTCTTTTACCATGTTTATAACACATACACCTTAATCAACCTCTCTATGTAGTCAAAGTGGTTTTAATTCAACATCATACCACCCTATAATCCTAGTATAAGGCATACTCCAATTTCATATCATGGCTTAGCAACAATTAATCACAATTGGATGTAAAGATAGAGATTGTAAGACTTACCAAGTCTTTCTCATAGTCTATCATCAAAGTCTTACCATCAATCCATAACTCAATCCAACTTGGGGAGTAACATCATCACTCTATGATAACCAATAGAATAACAAGGCGAATTGCATATCTATAACACAATTCATCTTTATATTACAACTTGAGATGAGGTACATAGACAAATTTCCCATTATAATTTATAACTTAAATCACATCTCAAGAACTAGCACGATAGGTCTATATTCATCTTATTATAACCATAGTAGTACCATAGGATAGTAATCTAATCAACAACCAACTCAATTGAATGATCACCATACAACATAGGTCAACATCTCCACCTTGGGTTAGGAATAGAGGATCATATTCTTCAATTTAGACAAAACCATCAACAATTACCATAAATAAGTTTAATTACATGTTAATATATTCACTTTAAACCTAATAATTAAACTCAATCCATAACTTCAATTTCGTAATTGGATGAAGCCAATAAGAAAACTCAACTTTTTGAAATCTATTTGGAAGGAACTCTTTGAGGAAAGAATCTCAAAGGTGAATTGAACCCATACCTTAATGTTTCTCAAAATTTTTATGAAGAATACACCTTTTTTACAGCCCCCAAACCTAGTTCTTGCTAGCCTTCAATGGTGAGTTCATGTAGAGAGAGAAATAAGAGAGAAGGAAGAGAGTTTATTTTTGAGAGTTGTCTTTAGGTTAATGAGGGTTAAGGGTATTTATAGAGGGGATTAATCAACTTAATAAGTCTACCTTTAATCCAAGAGTAATGATTTTTAACATACCATGCACATCAAGAGTAATGATTTTTAACATACCGATCACCACGTCGGGAGAGGTCTCTTTATCACCCCTAGAAAGGAGAACATAGAAGTGATTCTTCTTTGGAGCATCACTATAACCACTTGCTTGATTGTGGAAACTACCCTTGTCACGACTCTTCAAGTTTGGACAATCTCTCATTTTGTTACCACTCTTGCCACAACTAAAGCAATTATCCGTCCCCTTAAGGCACTTACCATAGTGCTTTTTACCACACTTTCCACAAGTTTGATTCTCCTTTGGTGAATTAGAACCTTTTCCCTTCTTAAATTTAATGTTAGACACCCTATCACCACTAGCTCTTGGGGATTTTGTAGGGACTTGATTGGAACACCGCTTCTTAAATTTAGGCTTATCTTGTATATCAAGCCTATTCATTTAGGATCCTCCATCAACTGATCTAGCCATCTTAGCGTCCCTACTTTTTCTCTTAGATCTTGCCTCCTCAACCCTTCTTGCATAGACCATAAGATGAGAAATTTTCATGTTGTCATGTAGCATGGCCGATAGGCACTCCTCTTGTAAGTCCTCCTACACCCCCATCACAAAATGGCTCATTTGGTACTAATGAAGGAGCATATTTGGACAACTTAACAAATTCCAAAGAGTACTCATGAACACTCTTCCCTCCTTGGGGAAGATTGATGAACTCCGTCACTTTCTTCTCCCTCATCTCTCTAGGGAAGAACCGATCTAGAAAAGCCGCCTTAATGATCTCCCAAGTTACCCAACCACCCCTTAACGGCCTATTGTCCCTCCATTGCACATACCAAGTTTGAGACACATCCTTGAGTTGATATGAGGCCCACTCAGCCTTATCACTTGAAGTCACCCCATAGCATATAACACTTTTTATACCTCATCAAGGAATTCTTGGGGTTATTCCTCAACCTTAGACCCATGGATGTACGAGGGTTTATAGGAGTGAAGCACCTTAAACGGGAAGCCATAGTAGTGACTTGTTGATGAGAACGAGGAGCAACATCCCAATTGTCTTGAGCTTTCATAGCTTTGGATTAAACCGTTGCGGCTTGTGCTTGAGTAGTCATGGCTTGGGCCATTTGAGCAAGAATAGACCTCATCTCGCCTACGTAATTGTTGGAGTATTAGCCGGGGCTTGATCAACATTAGAATTTTCCTCAAGTGGAGGAACTTGCTCATCATGGGGAGGAGCTCCCGATTCCTCCTGGAGTCTTCGAGCCGAATTCCTTTGAGTGTTCATGTTTCCTATAAGCACAACAATATGATTAGATGCGAGGCACACCATAAATATACTCTATTGACACAATATAAGATTTCCAAGAACGAGAGCGATTCCTAAGCATCATATAGTTTCCTACTCATAAGTGTGGTGCGCTTCACAATTATGAAAACAAACCTAAATAGACGTGGTACAGAGAACGACATAACTCAACGATATTCAACTCATGCTCTGATACCAAGTTTGTCACATCCGGGTTTACCCCCTAGACGTAACCGGCGTCATTATCCTTTTCAAGGATTAAGACTAGCCTCTTAGTTTCATGTCATCAGATTCATATGTTGAAAAATGCGAAAAAATTTAAAACTTTTATTTTCTCTACTTGGAAATCTACATAGACCTCTACATACATATAATATATATTCATATCGAGTATATATAGACAGTTAATGTAGGAAGGTTACATAGCCTTCTATTTTAATGCACACACACACACACACACACACACACCACACACACACACAACACAAACAAAATATAATATATATATATATATATATATATATTATAGAAATAGTCTCAACGATTGTCTCGTCTCATACCATCTAAAAGGATATCACAATATGGGCATAACCCTTACATAAATTCAACAAGACCATGTATAGGTCATATGAAAGTACAATATTCAAAAAACAAGGAAAGAAATGATAGAGTCAGTAAGCTCATAACACAATCCAAAGCTAGAAAATGGCATTGCCCTCGAAAGTTGAAGACTTACCCCACTCGTATGAAAGGAAGAATCCAAGTCTTCAACAATATTGCCTTCCCAACTCTTAAACGACCGGAAACTAAAATGTTTGGGACAAGGTAAGAAAATGGGTTTAGTACTCCACATGTACTAAGTATTAGATCTTATGCACATACACAAGAAAAACATGCTAAAATGGACTTTTTTCAAAGCATGCCATTATACCCCCTTTTAGAGGCTTAATGCAAAGTCAATTAAGTCATATTAATCAACCAAACATGCTTACTATCAAAACAAGTAATACTTATCCCAACACATTTGGAATCATGATTTACTACAACCGTAACATCAAGGAATAATATCACAGGAATGAATACGAGTTATACATGTCATAATAAGCAAGACAACTACTCACAAGTCCTTATAAAGTCAACAGGTGCAATGACCAAGCAAAGCCCGATAACCTTACTCAATCAAGTATGCTCAATAAGAAGACATGACCAATGTCCAACTTTACATATCATGGCATTTAGGCTTGAAATTAATCTTATATTATCATTATAATCCAAAGCATATTCATAAAAGAACTAATCAACATATAGTATCAACAATATGACATGGTCATCATATATATATACATCATATATTATCTTACATAAACATAAAAGAATCTCCTCCTAAGACTCCCCTCAAGACTAACTAGTGCAATGTCTAGGTAGAGTCTCATACCCCTATCTAGACTAAGCTAGACCCCTTAGGTTATCCAAGTTAGAGTTCAAGTCCTTCAATTCGTTTGACATTTTTGGGAACATCTTGCCTAAACCGACGTAGACCACATGAGCTAGTGTGGAAGCCGATATCATAAAACCCTACCAAAAAAAAGGTAGACTAATTGCCAAAGTAGTACCAAAACATAAAACATAGCCACTACGTAGATCCACTAGCTAGTATTCCTATGGGGGCAACATAATTCAAGAACTAGTAGATTTAGTTGGTGCCCTCTTTTATAAGCTATGCATTATAGTCTCCAATGTTAAGAGTCATGTAGTGTTCTTACATTCCCTATGTGGGAAAGGACACTTCTCAATCTAGTTCACTCGGTGCTAAGCAGAGTCCCTTTTGAAATGTTTTTAAGCCTTTAATTTATCAATCTTAACTTAATTTAGGCCATGGGGTCTACTACTTGTATAATCATCATCATTAATAGATCAATAAGAATTGTATGAGTATTATTCCTCTCATCACAATTCATATAAGTGAGGTTAACACTCTAGCATTTCATAACATATTAAAGCTCATTGATAGTTTTCACCATCTTTATAACACATACACCTTAATCAACCTCACAACATAGTCAAGACATTATAATTCAACATCATACAACCCTATAAACCTAGTATAAGGTATACTCCAATGTAATATCATTTCTTAACAACAACTAATCACAATTGAAAGTAAAGATACAGATTCTAAGACTTACCAAGTCTTTCTCATAGTCTATCATCAAAGTCTTACCATCAACTCATAACTCAATCCAACTTGGGGAGTAACATATCACACAATTATAACCAATAGAACAACAAGGCCAATTGCATCTCTATAACACAATTCATCTTTAGGTCACAACTTGAGACAAGTTACATAGACAAATTTCCCATTATAATTCATAATCTATGTTACATATCAAGAACTAGCATGATAGGTCTATAATTCATCTTAATTTAACCATAATAGTATCATATAATAGTAACCTAATAAAAAACCAACTCAATTGAATGATCACCATACAACATAGGTCAACATCTCTACCTTGGGTTAGGGATAGAGGATCATATTCTTCAATTTAGACCAAACCATCAAAAATTACCATAAAAAAATTTAAATTACATGTTAATATACTAAACATAAACCTAATAATTAAACTCAATCCATAAATTCAATTTCATAATTGTATTAAACACACAAGAAAACTCAACTTTTTGAAATCTTTTTTGAAGTAACCCTTTGAGGAAAGAATCTCAAAGGTAAATAGAACCCATAACTTAATGTTTATAAACAATTTGATGAAAAATCCCCCTTTTTTCCAGACCCCAAACTCTAGTTCTTGCTATCCTTCAATGGTGAGTTCATGTAGAGAGAGAAATAAGAGAGAAGGAAGAGAGTTTATTTTTGAGAGTTGTGTTTAGGTTAATGAGGGTTAAGTGTATTTATAGAGGGGCTTAATTAACTTAATTAGTATACCTTTAAACCCTAACAAATACCTAAAACACTTAATTGATTAAATGAAATCATTTAAAATTCATCAGTGAAACTCGACCCTCATCGATGAGACGCCGATCGACAGTCCTTCATTGAGTTGACGAACAACCCTCGTCCGTCCTGCACTCTGTCATCTCAGTCAAATAATTTTTTGAAGAGATCTTCCTCCAATTTTTATAAGTGTGGGATGGCAGTTGCCTCAACGCCCCGTCGAGCCACTGAAGCCTCCTCGAGCATACTGCCAGACAATGCTGCATCAAATTACTGGGAATCTCCTCAAGGGCCCTTGGTTGGTCCTTGGGGAGTTATATCTATACGTTTCAACCATGAATCAACTCAGAAATCCATTATCTACCATTCCACCCATTTTTGTCCATTTCCGACTCCTAAAAGTTAGTAAAAAAAGGCAAAGGAACACTAACATCTCTTTGAACCAACTTCCCGGATATTTTTGACGTTTTGGTTCTTAAACCTTCTAAATGACCTATATTTATTAATAATGGAATTAGAAAAAGTGTTTAGACTTTATGAAACCTATGTTAGGCTTTACCATGAGTCTTGGATTTTCAAGGTATTACAACTTGACCCTTTGGGGTCTTGTACAAGCACTTTAACTATCGTTCATTACATACAACATGAAAAGTAGTGTCAGAATTAAATATTTTCAAGATAATTAACATAAAAAGTATTTTTTTATAAATACTTAGAAAATCTCATAGTCACAAGCCAACTTAAGACATGACATAATAAAGTTAGGGACACAACCCTTTTCATTTGAAAGAGATACATAATAAGTCATAATAGTAGGAAACTAAGAAAATAGGAGTTATGCCCTCGAATATATGAGGACACACTTTGTCTTGACATGAACTTTCCCAAGCTTTGCCTTCTAGACTTCAACTTTCTTTCCAACCTATACTTAGATAGTATAGAATGTATGGGGTTAGTACAAAACAATGTACTAAGTATGACATATGCAAAAACATGCAAAAAGGAATATTTTAGTAACATAAAATTTCATGACATTTAAGTAAAACATTCATGAATATAGAAGCAAAACATCATAAAGAACATCATTTAACATGTAGAGAAGAATTTCCATAATTTTAAACTTAAAGGATCACTTTACAGTAACTTACAAAATATTACAGTAAGTTCATCTAACAATTATAGTTAACTCCTAAAAACATTACAGTGAATTCATCCTATTCTAAGGAGGGAAGTTCTAAATCCAAGTAAAGATGAAGTGAACTCATTTCCGTAGGGGTTTCCTTAACAAAGGATTATCCTTAGACTCACCAAGGTAAGACATAAAGGAACTTAATTAATTCACTTTTAGTTTAGTAAAATTAGGTGGTTAGTTAATTATGTAGGTGTTAAGGGAGTTCTTATTAATTTAGTTAATGACCTATATAAAGACCCTAATCTAATTAAACTAACTTAAGCCCTCATGATTCCCAAACCCAATTTCTCTTCCTTCTCTCTTCTTTATCTATCCCAAGTTGAAGAACACCATAGAAGATCAAATTAAAGGAGGTTCTAGGGCTGAAAAACTCAAAGTTTCTCCATCAATATTCATTAGATACTAAGGTATGATATTTCTTTCACCTTTGAGACTTCTTTCCTCAAAAGGTTCCGTCAAATTGATCTCAAAAGTAGGAAATTCAAGTGAATTTTCATCCTATACGAAATTGCTATTGTGAATTGCTTTGTTTATGATTTATTTTGGATTTTATGAGTATATTAACAAGTATTATAACTAAATTATGTTATTTATTAATGGATTAGTCTAGTTTGTAGAAGCGACCTTTTCCCCCCAACCCTAGATTGACATCTTGAATAGAATTGCATAGTAATGACTCAATTGGCTTGGTAAGTTTTTGAATTACTTTATTATGATGTTATTGTATAAATTATGAATATATTAATATGAATTATAGTACTATCATTCTAGCTCTTAAGTAATTGATTGAGGTTGTGAAATAGATTATGAATTTGACCTAAGTCTCTTATCTTAAGCTATGAACTAGTGATGAATTGTGTTGTAGTGATTCCATTAGCCTTTTATCATATTGCTTAATGTTGTGTGATGATATTACACTCTTATTGGGTTGAGTTAAGGGTTAATGGTAAGACCTTAATGATGGAGTATGAAGGAGACTTGGTAAATCTTTTCATCTCTATTCTTTACTTCAATTGTGGTTAATTATGATTAAGTGATGATGTTACATTGAAGTATACTTTGTATTAAGATTGATAGAGTTGGGATGAGGTTTAATTGAAATGTCTTGACTATGGTTTTTTGAGGTGTTGGCTAAGATGTAAATTTTATAAGGATTGATAACTTACCAATGTACCTTATCATGATGTGATTATGTAAATGTGCTAACCTCACTTATAAGAATTCTAATGAAAGGACTATAGTCATGTGATTCTTATTGAGATATGATGATGATTATTATAAAAGATATAGACCCGATTACCTATATTAAGCAATGAGGACTAATGAAGATATTAAAGACATTTGAAAAGGGTCTTAGCTTAGAACCGAGTGAACTTTAAAATGGAAGGTGTTGACTTTCAATAGAGAAAGATTCACCGAATAGTTCCACATGAGGTGTTGACTCCCCTATGAGGAATATTCATATGGGCCGTGTCCTAAGTACTCTTGTGTCTAAGATTGATGAAATGAGACTTAGTTTTTCCTATAGATTTTATACGAAGGAGTTTTTGAAAGGCTATTCAAATGTTTGTGAAATTTTTTATAATTCCGCACTACTTTTCATATATGTATATGCGATGAGTAATACAAAAGGGCTTATACAAGACCTTCAAGAGGTCAAGTACGCCATGCCACAATCTAAGAATACCTTAACTTCTAGGGTGTAGGTGTGAATCGTGACATTTCACCTAGTTGTTGTGGTTTAATTTATTAGGTTTGTAGTTGCAAATACAAATAAACCAAGGTGTATTCGGCTTGACCGAGAGGTCGGTCGTGAAATCAAGACCGCTAGGCTGATGACAAAAAGAGTGGGTCGACATGAGGTTTAGCTCGAGATGTTGAGCCCTAGTGCCATATACTAACACTCAGCTCAAGAGTGTGTGGGGTATGGCGTAGGCTGGCCTTGATACGGTAAATGGGTGTCCGAGAGTAACACCTTTGAAATAAGGTAAGTTGGTGAGATGGAACTAATTTTCATATAAAGCTTAGCGTAGTCACTATTATCTTGAATTTTTTTATCGAAAGCATTTACCTATCTATTATCTCAAACATGTATTACAGTCACACCCCAAGAAATTTTCCCATACTTTATTCCCTTTTGCATTATTATCGTTTTTACTTTACTTGTGACAAAACTCCCGTTTGATATTTGACACTTTTGTGTCGCCCCTCTCATATGACATGTTTTTATTCACAAATTTCACTAGCTACAATTAATTAGAATGAAATTCTAATTTAACTATATTTTGTCAAAACCGCTCCCTTGGGACACGACCGCAACCTTTGGTTGGGATACCAAACTATCAATGATCGTAGACGCTCATTCCATAAGTTAGTGTGGTTGGTCACAATAAACATAAAAAGTCGCTTCACTATTGGGGAGTGGTGTCATGTGAGAATATAGTTCAGTAGGGTTTTTATTATTATCAGTGGTAGTACACTTAATTTTTATTTTTGGTTTAAGTGTTTGTGTTGTAAGCAGTAGCTATGAGTGTAAGTGGTTGTAATAGTAGCCAGGTGGGCCACAATGATGACATCGGTAACCTCAATGATGTCCAAGAGACAAATGTCAATGAGCCTCATCTCGTGGGAGATGTTAGAGCCATTCTCTTATCCCCAATTGAGGAGAATACAATGTTCCATATAACGAGCACCATGTTGCAGCTCTAGCAAT
This sequence comes from Solanum peruvianum, assembly GCA_027705065.1. Taxonomy (NCBI): domain Eukaryota; kingdom Viridiplantae; phylum Streptophyta; class Magnoliopsida; order Solanales; family Solanaceae; genus Solanum; species Solanum peruvianum. The sequence goes on from JAKWJD010001759.1 coordinate 16,633,471, forward strand.
TGAAAGGACTCTTCATCGAATTGGCACATGAGCATCCCCATGAGCATCTTCCAAACTTTGTAGATGTTTATGGTCCATTCTCTTTCACAAACATCTCTCAAGTGTTAGTTAGACTCTTATTATTCCCATTTTCCTCGATGGGGAAACTTGCAAGTGGTTAGCCGAATTACCATGAAATTCAATCACTTGATGGGAAGATATGGTTACCACATTCAATATAGGATTTTCCCCTCCCTCGATGATGATGAGTATTAGGAATAACATTCAAAGCTTTAAGAGACTAAATTGAGAGACTCTGCACAAAATTTTCCTGCTAATGCACTCCTTCAGTACTTTTACCAGAGTTTAGATTCGGTAAACAAAGATGCCATTAACCAACTCTCACTAAGAGGCCTAATGCAATAAACGTACGCAGTAGTAGCTCAACTTCTTGATGGCATGAAAACCATCAACAGGGCATGGTACACTCGCGAGGACTAGGTCTCTCCTGTCATATTTCAGCAATAAAAAAAGCAGATTGAAAATGACAATGAGAGACAAAAACATGTCTAGGATTATGACACAACTGGATATTCTATCAAAGAACATTATGGGGATTGGTGCCTATAGTGTCAATGTTGTGGAGGTTTGGAGAACTAGTCCAGGGATATGAAGTTCGAAGTTCTGTATAACAAGGAGGAACTTTCTAGCCAACCAAGGCGGTGCTTATCAGTCAAAATACCTTAGACAAGGTGGAAATCAAGGTTAGCTAGAGATGAAGGATGAAAAGATAGAGATCGTGAATAGAGACCGTAACCTTAATTAAAAAGATGAGAAGAAATACGTGCCTCCCTGTGAGTATCAGAATCCCAATAATTCAGTCGTTGAGAGGTCTGAGGACTTTCTCTCACGTATCCTCAACAAAGTTGAAGAGTAATAGAAGATGGTGATCTAACACTCTGGAAGTTCCATGACCTCGCCTAGAGTCTCACTTGATGCATTATGCCTTAAAACATTTTTTCTAAGATTAAACAAAGCTGATGAAATTAATTAGGAACTTTTAGAATCAAAACGTCAAGAAACGACCATGAAGTCCGAAGATTTGTGAAAATGAACTAGTGTGACTTGCTGTATTTCAAGGGGTTTAACAAATCGGATAAAAGACAAATTTGGTGAAAAGGTTTAGAATATATATTAGAGTGTTTTTAGGGTCAAAACATCCATGTACGACTCCCCATGGAACACCCTAAGGGTACTTGATAAGCACCCAATATTTTACCTCAAAAACTGTCTATTGGCAGTCTACAACCACGAGGGAAAAGAAGAGCCGACGTTTGAATGACACTCCATCGTTTGGCTCCATTTTTGACACTTAGACAAATCACCAAAAGGCTTCAGAAACCGGTCTCTGATCCAAACCACGACTGACCAGGATGGTCCGTGGTTGGATCGACGATTCGTCAGTGGTGTCTTGTCGTTAAGACCCCACTTCTTGCCAAGTTTGAGTTTAGTTAGGGGTGATTAGTTAATTAGTTAAATAATTAATGGTTAGGGATGGTTTTAATTAGTTAGATTAGGACTAAAAAATTCCCCTAAGTCTTTAAACTAACTTAACACCTCAAAATTTCCCAAACCCAATTAGCTATCACTTCTCTATATTTTGTCTTCCTACCCCAAAGACCCCCATGGAAGAAGAAGAACAATTTCATCCAAGGGATTCAAGAATTAAGTTTTACGCTATTATTCTTGAAGGATTCTCATGGTATTGAAGATATTTACTCCTGGGACTCCTTTCCCCAAGAGGTTCTTCAAAGATTTGATTTCAAAGATGTCTAAAATTATGGTTTTCATCCAATTTCGTGGGTTATGTTTCAAATTGGTTTAATATTGTATTGATTTGATTATAATTGATATATTATGATTGTTAAATTGTGGATTGTTGTATTAATATAGAGTTTGACCCAAATTCCCTAAAATATCAATGATTGTCCCTTTCCTTCTAACCTTAGGTTAGGAATTAGGTCGATTGGTGATTAAGAAAGATGTAATTGAATAAGTTCTTGTATAATTTATTATTATATGATGAAGATGGTAGAATTGATGGATAAATATTGTAGAATTGTGGTGAAGTATATTCTTGGAAGGTATTGGTTAGATTCTCAAAGGTTGTGAATACTTTATTGATGTAATTATGGTCTATCCTTGATGGTGATGTTCAATTGAAGTATGAATATGTGATCAAAATATAAATATGATTACATGATAAATGTGATGGAATGTAATGAATATGTCTAATGTGAGATCTTAATAGGGGTATTTATCATGTAAGGTGGAAGGTTATTTTCTTGTATGCCTTATTATTATGGTTATGATGTGATGATCTCACTAATGATTGGTTATGATGAAAGGAAGTTCTCTTCTATACCTAAAGAGTTATACTAGGATATACAAGGACTTAGTCCCTAAGGCCTATATTGTAAACTAATGTTAAGGATGACTTAAAGACATTTCAAAAAGGGACTTTAGCTAAGCACCGAGTAAACTGGATATAAGAGGTGTCCCTTCCCTATGAGGGAAGGTAGGTTCACTATGGTTCTCATGAGATTGAAACTACAATGAAAATGGGAATAAAGAGGGTTTCCAATACTAATCTTCTAGCTCCTTAACTATGTGCCAACATAGGAAGACTAGCTAGTGGATCCATCTAGAATACTATGTTCATATTTGGTTCTACCTTGGCAAGTAGAGCACATTGTTTTAGTTTAGGGTTTCATGACACAAGATTCCATGTTTAGCTTGCATAGTCTATTGTTGGTTAAGGAGAATGTTCTTGAAAGTAAAATGAATGAATGGAAGTAATAAAGATGAACACTAACTAGGGTGACTTAAGGGGTTCTACTTAGTGTAGGTAAGGGTATGAGACTTTACCTATGCATTGCATAAGTTGACCTTGCAGAAAATCCTAGGAGGATGTTCTTATGTACATATGTTATGAATGAAATGCATAATGTTGGGTTTTTATGATGTTGATTTTATATGATGTTGGTTTCATTTGGTGAACATGGTATTGGTTTAATTTGGTAAGTACGATAATGACCATGCATGATATGATGTTATATGAGATAAAGGCATTACTTATGGTCTTTTTTACTAGTTGACATAGTTTATGTGGGGATTTTGGGGCTTCACATGAGCATTGCACTAGTTGACTTGCATTGGGATTGTAGGTAAGGGTCTTGCATGTTTTGATGATATGAACTCTAAAACATGAAATGTTGCTTATTGCTATATTACTATGTCATTCATTTACATGAGTATTACTATACCTTAATGCTTATATGGTTATGGACTTTTATATGATTTTGTGTGTACATAAAGGCTTTCAAATTTACGTAGCATGGTTTTGAACAAAATGTCCCTTTGTGCATGATTTCAACAGATTTACTTGCATCAGTTTCCATACTTAGTAAACGTGGTTTATACTAACCCATATTCTATCTATTTCTACAATCATGCAGGTTCAGGCCATTGAAGAGATTCAAGGCTAGTACCAAGGAAGAATTGTATTTTTTTCCCAAGTTATTGGTGATTCTTCAAGTACGAGGATGATGCCACTAGTCTAGCTTTAATATTTCACTATGTCTAACAATGATTCGTTTCTTATATTTTGATACGTTGTTGTAAGTCCTATGTGGGGCATATTGTAATAGTGTAAGGGTTATCTCCCAAACTTCGTAATTCTCTAATATATGGTTATGTGTGAGAGCATAATAGACTATGTTGTTAAATGAGAAGTCGAAGTAAACTTTATATGTAAAGTTTTAATTTTTCCGCATTTCTCTACCTATGATATGAAATGTGTAACCTAAAGGATAGTCTAAGACCTCTTCAGGGGCGGAGATGCCGGTTACGTTTAGGGGGTGCTCCCTATTGTTACAAATTTGGTACCAGAGCATGAGAGTTGAAAAAATATTAGGAATGATGTCTCACAATACCATGTTTAATTAGAGTCTTGTTCATAATTGTGAAGCGTTCCACACTTATGAATGAGATGCTATGTGATACTTAGGAAATTCTCACCTCTTTGGTATTCTTAAAGTTGTGCCTCAAGAGTCTTAACTATATGTGTCCTTTTCTTCTATTTATTTTCTTGTGGTTATATGCTATGACTACTATAAGGGCAGCCTCAAGAAGAGTTGAAAAATATATAACTAAAGTGGGAGTTCCTCCCCAAGACAACCCAGCTCCTCCTCAAGAACAAGCTCCTCTAGGTGACCAAGCTCCGGTCAATCCTCTGGCTATGACAGATGGAGAAATAAGGACGAATTTTATCAAGTTAGCTCTAGCCATGACTACTCAAGCTCAAGCCATAACTACTCTAGCTAAATCTATGATAGATCAAGAAAATGGGGAAGTTTGACCCCGTATGAACCAAAATTCTAGTACCATAGCTTCTCGCTTGAGGGAATTCACAATGATGAACACTCCAATGTTCTTTGTATGTAAGATGAATGAAGACCCCCAAGACTTTTTTTGATAAATTTTACACGCTTGAGGGAATTCACAATGATGAACACTCCAATGTTCTTTGGGTGTAAGGTGAATGAAGACCCCCAAAACTTTTTTGATATAGTTTACAAGATCTTGTATGATATGGGAGTGAGTTCAAATAAGAAGGCCGAGCTAAACCCTTATAAACTAAAGGATGTGACTCAAACTTGGTACACTCAATGGAAGGATAATAGGGCTTTTATAGCGGGTCCCATAAGTTGGGAAGTCTTTCGGAGGGAATCTCTTGATAGTTTCTTCCCAAGGGAGAAAAGAGAGTCTAAGGTGTAAGAACTCATCAACCTTTGTCAAGGAGGTATGAGTTTCCAAGAACACTCTTTGACATTCACTAAGTTGTATAAATATGCCTCTTTTTTGTGTCTTATCCAATAAATGAAATGAGCCATTTTGTGATGGGTTCGTTCGATGATCTTGTGTAAGAGAGTCGTTTGACGATGCTTCATGAAAACATGGACATTTCTAATTTGATGGTGCATTCTCAACAAGTTGAGAAGCGTAGGGTTAAGAGAAAGAACAATGATGCTAAGAGAGCAAGATCCTATGAATAAGATACTTCTCAGGATAAATTTGAAATTCAAGACAAGCCTTAGTTCAAGAAGAAATTCTCCAACCAAGTTACTTCTAAATTTCCCAAGGCTAGAAAGGATAGGGTTTTTAACCCTAGGTCCCAAGGGGGAATAGGTGGTAATTCACCAAGTGAGAAATCTACTTGCACCAAATGTGGTAAGAAACATATGGGTGAAAGTCTAGTTGGAATGCGTAATTGGTTTGGTTGTGGAAAGAGTGGTCATAAAGTGAGAGATTGTCCCATAAATAAGGATCGAGGAAATTAGAGTAACCAAGAACAAGCAAGCGGTCCTACTTTCGATGCTCCTAAGAAGAACCGTTTCTATGCTCTCCGCTCTAGGGGTGATCAAGAGGATTCTCCCAATGTTCTCACCAGTATGTTACAAGTGTTCTCAATTATTGTCTATTCTTTACTAGATCCTGGTGCTACTTTATCTTTTGTAATTCCATTAGTAGCTAAATTTTTTGAAATGCTACTCGATATCTTAGTTGAACCTTTTTCGGTTTGTACACCGATGGGTGACTTTGATGTTGTTAAAAAACTCTAGGAGTTTTTCCATATTATTGTCCAATAGAGTTATGTTAGTTGATTTGGTAGAACTTGATATGTTGGAATTTGATGCCCTTTTGGGAATGGATTGGTTACATGCTTATTTTACTTCTATTGATTGTAGAATAAGGGTAGTTAAATTCTAATTTCCTAATGAATCCATCTTAGAATGGAAGGGGGGAAACTCAATCCTTAGAGGTCAAATAATTTCATATCTAAAAGATTGTAAGATGATTTCTAAGAGATGTATTTACCATATTGTGAGTTTCAAGGACCTTAGGTGCGAGGTTTCTCCATTGGAGTCGGTACCCATAGTGAAGGACATTTCAGAAGTCTTCCCCGATAACTTACATAAAATTCCTCCCAAATGGGAAATAGACTTCGGCATAAATTTGTTGCCGCATACGAAACCTATTTAAATCCCTCCTTCCGCATAGTTCCGGCCGAGTTGAAGGAACTAAAGGTTCAACTCAAAGATTTACTAGAAAAAGGTTTCATAAAACCAAGTATTTCTCCATGGGGCGCTCTGGTGTTATTCGTCAAAAAGAAGGATAGGTCCCTTAGGATGTGCATTGATTGTCGTCGACTAAATAAGGTGACCATAAAGAACAAGTATCCTCTCCATATTACTGATTATTTGTTTGATCCACTCCAAGGGGCAAGTTACTTTTCAAAATTTATTTGGGATCGGGGTATCCCCAACATAGGGTGAGAGGTGAAGACATACCAAAAATGGCTTTACAAATTAGGTATGGTCACTTTGAGTTCCTAGTTATGTCCTTTGGTCTAACTAATGCCCGGATGGATTTTAAGTACCTTATGAATAAAGTGTTCCGAAATTAGCTTGACTCATTTGTAATTGTCTTCAATGACGATATTTTGGTGTATTCTAAGAGTGAATATGAACACATGGGTTATTTGAGTATAGCATTTTGTCACGACCCAAATCGGGGACGCGACTGGCACCCACATTTACCCTCCTATGTGAGCGAACCAACCCATCTAAACCTTAACATTTCAAGATATATCAACAGAAAATAATGCGGAATACTTAAACTCATTAATAAAACAATTCAAAACTATTATTATTATCCCCAAAATCTGGAAGTCATCATCACAAGAACATCTATTTCAAATTACTAAACTAAGAATGTCTAAGAACTAAAATTACATAAAAGCTAGTCGATGCCGGAAGTTGAAGGCATCAAGACTTGAAGAAGAAGATCCAGTCCAAGCTAGACGCATTAGCTCACCCTGAATTTCCGAAGGTAGTGAAGACTGGCTAGATCTACTGTTGAGTTGAAGTTGACGGAACGTTTGCTGCATTCCACAAATAACAAAGAAGAAAACATAAAAGTAGGGGGTCAGTACAACCACAAGTACTGAGTAGATATCATCGGCCAACTCAAAATAGAAAACAGTATATATCAGTTAATATCATAAATCAACTATAAACTCAACATGTAACAACAACAAGTACTGTAATCATCAATAAGTATCATAAGTTTCATCCATGAGGGCTCAAGCCTCAATACCATGCTCATTTGGGAATTAAGTTCATTATGTTGAGTATATTTCATCTCCAAGATCATTATCTTTCTTCCTCTTGTGTCGGTACGTGACACTCCGATCCCCTACCACTATGTGTCGGTACGTGACACTCCGATCCCCTATATGTGTCGGAACGTGACACTCCGATCCCCTATATGTGTCGGAACGTGACACTCCGATCCCCTATATGTGTCGGAACGTGACACTCCGATCCCCTATATGTGTCGGTACGTGACACTCCGATCCCCTAATACTATGTGTCGGTTCGTGACACCGTCCCACTAATACAATGTGTCGTAACGTGACACTCCGATCCACTAATACTATGTGTCGGAACGTGACACTCCGATCCACTAATCTCATTCTATCCGTTCATCAAGCCTTCTCTATACCAAGGCATCATCAATCCCATTACTTCAATTCATCAAGCCTTCTTTTATACAAGGCATTATCATTAATAAGTAGATTAAAGTTTCTTTCAAGATTTGGGATTCAATGGTTTTCATTCATGCTTGTTTTATCAAATCACATAATCATATTCATGCAAGCATATAATTAAGCATATAGACAGTTTACAATACCACCAATACATATCTTTGCTATTAAGAGTTCACTACGAGTATCGTAAAAAAACCAAAACTACCTCCACGAAGAATTGAATTCAAACAAGCAAATTCCTTAAGCTTTGATATTCCTCTTCGTTTCTCCTCTCACGTTCAATCTCTCTTTCTCTTGTTCTTTCTGTTTGTTTTATTCAACCCTCCTTCTTTACCCTAATTAACATATAATTAAGTGTAAAAGAGGACAATAAAACCCACTAATTAACTAAGGTTACCTTTTAACCCCCAAGTAATTAGACTTATTAATATTAAACCTCTAACTTTATAATTAAGGAAAGAATAGTCCAATGCGTCCCTTAAAACGTGTAAAGAAATCCATTCTGCTGGGATTTGCGCAACCTGTGACGGGCCGTCGTGCCTGCGACGGTCCGTCACGATGGTCGTCGCAGCCTCCCAAATCCAGGTGAACTGTGACGGCCCGTCACACCAGTGATGGTCCGTCCTGCACACCTCCGTCCTGACGGTCAAAAAAATCGTTTCTTGTACCAAATTCTCAAAAGTTGAAGTGTTTTGCAACGGGAACTCACGACGGTTCGTCGTGGATGTGACGGCACGTCCTGCAGGTCCGTCACAATTTACAGAGAGTCGATTTTCAGTATCCAATTTCAGAATTCTAAGTATGCTGAAACGATGCACCCTCGACGGGCCGTCGTGCCTGTGACGGTCCGTCGCAGTGCCCGTGGTCTTGGCCAGTTTTTCCAGAATTAAAATCTGCTGCTCAAAATGACTAAACAGGTCGTTACAATAGATACCAATTTACCCATCGTTCGTCCCCGAACGATCAAAAGAAGAAAAACAATGGCGAAAAGGAGTACCTGAATCTGTAAATAGATGTGGGTATTTTTCTTGCATATCTGCCTCCTTCTCCCAAGTAGCTTCTTCAACCGGTCGATTCTTCCATTGAACTTGATGGATGCAATCTCTCTCGACCTCAACTTGCGAACCTCTCTATCTAATAGCAACCGGTTCCTCCACATAAGTCAAATTCTCATCAAGCAAAACTGAATCCCAACGGATAATGTAGTTTCCATCTCCATGGTATCTTTTCAACATGGACACATGAAACACCGGATGCACTCCGGACAGCCCTGGAGGTAAGGCTAATTCATAAGCCACCTCCCTACTCGCTTTAGTACTCAAATGGTCCAATATACCTTGGACTTAGCTTACCTCTTTTTCCAAACCGCATCACCCCTTTCATGGGTGAAACCTTCAACAAGACTTGTTCACCTTCCATGTACTCCAAATCTCTAACCTTTCGGTCTGCATACTCCTTTTGTCTACTCTGCGCTGCTAGAAGCTTTTCTTGAATGCGCTTCACCTTATCTAACGAATCCCTCAAGAGGTCAGTACCCCAAGGTCTAACCTCAAATGTATCGAACCAACCAATGGGAGATCTACACCTCCTCCTATACAATGCTTCAAATGGAGCCATATCAATATAGAGTGATAGCTATTATTGTATGAAAACTCTGCCAAAGGTAAGAAGCTATCCCAATGGCCACCAAAACTCTATCACGCATGCACGAAGCATATCCTCCAACACTTGAATCGTTCGCTCAGACTGACCATCGGTCTGAGGGTGAAATGCCGTGCTAAGGTCCAACCTAGTACCCAATTCAGCATGCAATGTTTTCCGAAACTTAGAAGTAAACTGCGTACCTCTATCTGATATGATGGATAGTGGAACCCAATGCAATCGAATGATTTCTGAGATGTAGATTTTTTCTAACTTCTCTGCATTGTAAGTCACCTTGACCGGAATGAAATGAGCAGACTTAGTTAACCTATCAACAATCACCCAAATGGAGTCATACTTACCCATTGTCTTTGGAAGACCAACCACAAAGTCCATTGCAATTCTCTCCCACTTCCATTCAGGAATGGGAATTCTCTGAAGTGTTCCTCCGGGCCTTTGGTGTTCATATTTCACTTGTTGACAGTTTGGACACTTGGCAATAAAGTCAACAATATCACGCTTCATTCTACTCCACCAGAGGTGTTGCTTTAGGTCACGATACATCTTGGTTGCACCCGGATGTATAGAATACCTTGAACTATGAGATTCTGCCAGAATAGTGTTGACCAAATTATCAACGCGGGGTACACATACCCTTCCCTTTATCCTCAAAACACCTTCCTCATCAATTGTTGCTTCTTTAGCCTCTCCTTGCAACACCTTATCTCGAATTCGCCTTAGTTTCTCATCATCAAACTATTTCCCTTAATCTTGTCAAGAAAAGAAGATCTCGACTCCACACTAGCCAACAATCCTCCCTTCTCATTTATTTCTAACCTCATCAAGTCGTTAGCCAGAGTCTGAACCTCTCTAGCCAATGGGCGTCTAGAAGCTTGCAAATGAGCTAGACTTCCCATGCTTCCCGCCTTTCTACTCAAAGCATCTGCCACAACATTCGCCTCCCCGGATGATACAAAATAGTGATGTCGTAGTCCTTCAGTAGTTCCATCCATCTCCTCTGTCTCAAGTTCAAATCTTTCTGAGTAAAGACATACTGAAGGCTACGATGATCCGTATAGATTTCACACTTAACCCCATATAAATAATGTCTCCATTGCTTTAGTGCAAATACTACCGCGGCCAACTCCAAATCGTGGGTTGGATAGTACGTTCATGCACTTTTAATTGTCTTGAAGCATAAGCAATCACGTTCTTCTCTTGCATTAGCACTGCACCTAGACCCGAATAGGATGCATCACAATAAACGATGAATTCTTACCCTCTACGGCAAGGTGAGGATAGGTGCGGTAGTCAACAAAGTCTTGAGCTTCTGAAAGCTTTCCTCACATTCATCTGACCATACAAATGGAACATTCTGCTTAGTCAAGTTCGTCAATTGAGAAGCAATAGAAGAGAATCCTTGACGAATCGGCGGTAGTAACTAGCTAACCCCACAAAAACTCCTTATTTCTGACACATTAGTGGGTCTTACCCAATTCTTCACTGTCTCAATCTTAGAAGGATCTACCATTACTCCTTCCTTAGAAACTACATGCCCCAAGAATGACACTGCATCTAGCCAAAACTCACACTTAGAAAACTTGGCGTAAAGCTTTTTCTCCCTCAACATTTCCAATACTATTCTCAAATGCTCCTCATGTTCCTCTTACTTTTAGAATATACCAGTATATCATCTATAAATACGATCACAAAGAGATCCAAATACGGCTTAAATATCCCATTCATCAAGCTCATGAAAGCAGCAGGGGCATTTGTAAGACCAAAGACATCACTACAAATTCATATTGCCCATACCTAGTTCGGAAAGCAGTCTTTGGCACATCCGCTTGCCCGTATCTTCAATTGATGATAACCGGATCTCAAGTCGATCTTCGAGAGAAGACACAAGCACCTTGTAGTTGATCGAATAAGTCATCAATGCGAGGAAGAGGATACTTGTTCTTAATAGTTACCTTGTTCAACTGCCGGTAGTCTATGCACATCCGAAAACTCCCATCCTTCTTCTTCACAAACAAAACCGGAGCACCCCAAGGAGATGCACTTGGTCTAATGAAGACTTTGCTCAACAACTCTTGAAGTTGTGCTTTTAACTCTCTTAACTCCGCGGGATCCATTCTATAAGGGGGTATAGAAATGGGGCGAGTGCCCGGTTCCAAATCAATGCAAAGTCGATATCCCTATCCGGTGGCATGCCAGGAAGATCTGCAGGGAACACGTCCAAAAACTCACGGACTATCGAAACCGACTCATTGAGGGTACTTGAGTAGTGTCATCCTTGAGATGTGCCAAGAAAGCTAAACACCCTTACTAACCATTTTCTTAGCACGAAGAAAGGAGATAATACGCACCGGATTGGAAGTGTAGTCGCCCTCCCACACTAACGGATCTGTCCCAGGCTTGGCTAACGTCACCGTTTTAGCATTACAATCCAAGATCGCAAATTGCGGAGAAAGCCAAGTCACCCAGAATTACATCAAAATCAACCATTTCTAAGATAACCAAATCTACATAAGTGTTGCTGCTCCCCACAAAGTTCACCAACAAGACCTATATACCTTTTCAACTACCACAGACTCACCCACCGGAGTAGAAACACGAATAGGCATGTCAAGTAATTCACAATGCAATTTTAGACCATTAGCAAATGATGAAGATACATATGAAAACTTGGAGCCAGGGTCAATAATACAGATGCCATGCAATCACAAACCAAAAGATTACCTGTGATAACACATCAGACGCCTCCGCTTCGGACCTCCCAGGGAAAGTGTAACAATGGGCCCTATCGTTTGTCTGTCCTTGCCCCTACCATGTTGTTAGTAGTGACTCCGTTTTGCCCATCACCTCTGCCGTTTGGTGACCACCATTACCTCGACCACCACGTCCTCCAGAAAAGCGGCCTCTACCATGACCACCTCTACCTCTAGCTATTGGGGGTCTGTAACTCTGTTTTGGACAATTCCTCCTAATATGTCCAATCTCCCCACATCCATAGCACTCTCTGGAGTCAGGCATAGGTCTCTCGGAGTAGTGTTGACCGTTCTGAGGTGGACCCCCAACTACAGTCTGTAGTGAAGACTGAATTGGTCGAACTGAGTGACCTCCGGAGCTCTGTCCTCTAGAGTAAGAACCATTAAACTCACCTCCCCTTCAAAACCTTTTTGATGTCGATGTCTTGGTGAAGTCATCTGGTTTCACTCCTTCCACCTCTATCACGAAGTCTACCACCTCTTGGAAGGATGTTGCCGTTGCCGCTATCTATAAGGCTGAAATCCGCAATTCTGACCTCAACCCCTTCACAAAACGGCGGATCCGTTCTTGTGGACTGAAACAAAATTGGGTGGCATACCTGGATAATGCACGGAATTTGGCCTCATATGCGTTAATCGTCATCCTACCTTGCTCTAGACTCAAGAACTCATCCCTCTTCCTATCCTCAAAGTCAAGTCGGGGGATATACTTTTCCATGAACAAACTAGAGAATGATTCCCAAGTCATAGGTGGTGCCTCTGTTGGTTGACACTCAACATGTGACCGCCACCACATTTTGGCGTTCCCTTGAAACTGATAGCTCACGAACTCGACACCAAACCTCTCTACTATACCCATCTTGTGTAGTAGCTCATGACAATCAACCAGAAAATCGTAGGAATCCTCTGATTCTGCACCCTTAAAGACTGGAGGTTTCAATTTCAAGAACTTACTGAAAAGTTCATGTTGATCGTTTGTCATTATAGGCCCAGTAGTCAGACGTGGAAATGTGCCTATCTCCAATGTTGCATCCATGCGGGGAGCCATAGTAGCCGCATGCCGTATCTCTGAAACCGGAGGGGTTGGTGCAGAAACCACTGGGGTGCCTGACCCTGATCAGATAACCCATAAGATAAGCAAGTACTTGGTTGATCATCTCTGGGGTAGGTTGGGGTGGCAATTCCTCATTTTGCACTTGTTCACTCTCCCCTTCCTCACCCTCTCTTATCACTTCTCCTCAGTCGGTGGAGGAGTCACTGCCCTAGTATCAGATGGCTAGGAACTCGTCCTCTTCCTCTAGAGGACGTCCTCCCACGACCTCTTCCACGGATCTTGCCGCTGCTCTTCTCGAGCACAGCCCCAGTGGCTGGCTCAGTCGTTTCTTGTATTCCGTTGTTGCTGCTGGTGCAGTCGTTGCTCTAGTTCTAACCATCTGCGAAATAGAGTGAAGATGGTCAGATACCAATTTGTATCACCTAGATACCAATTGGACTCAAGTAGTAGCACGAAAGAAAGAATGAAAGAATGGAATTTTCCTAAAGTCTTATAGCCTCTCAAAGAAAAGTAAAGGCGTCCCCCTACCGTTCCTTAAGACTCTACTAGACTCGTTCTTGTGTGATGAGACCAATGAACCTAATGCTCTGATACCAAGTTTGTCACAACCCAAATCGGGGACGGACTTGGCACCCACATTTACCCTCCTATGTGAGCGAACCAACCCATCTAACCTTAACATTTCAAGATATATCAACAGAAAATAATGCGGAAGACTTAAACTCATTAATAAAACAATTCAAAACTATTATTATTATCCCCAAAATCTGGAAGTCATCATCACAAGAACATCTATTTGAATTACTAAACTAAGAATGTCTAAGAACTAAAATTACATAAAAGCTAGTCCATGCCGGAAGTTGAAGGCATCAAGACTTGAAGAAGAAGACCAGTCCAGCTAGACGCAATTACTCACCCTGAATTTCCAAAGGTAGTGAAGAACTGGTAGATCTACTGTTGAGTTGAAGTTGACGGAACGTTTGCTGCATTCCACAAATAACAAAGAAGAGAAACATAAAAGTAGGGGGTCAGTACAACCACAAGTACTGAGTAGATATCATCGGCCAACTCAAAATAGAAAACAGTATATATCAGTTAATATCATATATCAACTATAAACTCAACATGTAACAACAACAAGTACTATAATCATCAATAAGTATCATTAAGTTCATCCATGAGGGCTCAAGCCTCAATACCATGCTCATTTGGGAATTAAGTTCATTATGTTGAGTATATTCATCTTCCAAGATTCATTATCTTTCTTCCTCTTGTGTCGGTACATGACACTCCGATCCCCTACCACTATGTGTCGGTACGTGACACTCCGCCCCTATATGTGTCAGAACGTGACACTCCGATCCCCTATATGTGTCGGAACGTGACACTCCGATCCCCTATATGTGTCGGAACGTGACACTCCGATCCCCTATATGTGTCGGTACGTGACACTCCGATCCCCTAATACTATGTGTCGGTTCGTGACACCCGTCCCACTAATACTATGTGTCGGAACGTGACACTCCTATCCACTAATACTATGTATCGGAACGTGACACTCCGATCCACTAATCTCATTCTATCCGTTCATCAAGCCTTCTCTATACCAAGGCATCATCAATCCCATTACTTCAATTCATCAAGCCTTCTTTTATACCAAGGCATTATCATTAATAAGTAGATTAAAGTTTCTTTCAAGATTTGGGATTCAATGGTTTTCATCATGCTTGTTTTATCAAAATCACATAATCATATTCATGCAAGCATATAATTAAGCATATAGACAGGTTTACAATACCACCAATACATATCATTCGCTATTAAGAGTTCACTACGAGTATCGTAAAAACCATAACCTACCTCCACCGAAGAATTGAATTCAAACAAGCAAATTCCTTAAGCTTTGATATTCTTCTTCGTTTCTCCTCTCACGTTCAATCTCTCTTTCCCTTGTTCTTTCTGTTTGTTTTATTAAACCCTCCTTCTCTTACCCTAATTAACATATAATTAAGTGTAAAAGAGGACAACAAAACCCACTAATTAACTTAAGGTTACCTTTTTAACCCCCAAGTAATTAGACTTATTTATATTAACCTCTAACTTTATAATTAAGGAAGAATAGTCCAATGCGTCCCTTAAAACGTGTAAAGAAGAATCCTATTCTGCCTGGGATTTGCGCAACCTGTGACGGGCCGTCGTGCCTGCGACGGTCCGTCACGATGGTCGTCGCAGCCTCCCAAAATCCAGGTGAACTGTGTGACGGCCCGTCACACCAGTGACGGTCCGTCCTGCACCTCGTCCTGACGGTCAAAAACTCGTTTCTTGTACCAAATTCTCAAAAGTTGAAGGTTTTGCAACGGGAACTCACGATGGTTCGTCGTGGATGTGACGGCACGTCCTGCAGGTCCGTCACAATTTACAGAGAGTCAATTTTAAGTATCCAATTTCAGAATTCTAAGTATGATGAAACGATGCCACCCTCGAAGCCGTCGTGCCTGTGACGGTCCGTCGCAGTGCCGTGGTCTTGGCCAGTTTTTCCAGAATTAAAATCTGCTGCTCAAAACGACTAAACAGGTCGTTAACATTTCAAGTATTGAATGTACATAAACTCTTTGAAAAATATTGTAAGTGTGAATTTCAGTTGAGATCAGCTGCTTTTTTCGGTCATGTTGTTCAAATAAGGGTATAGAGGTCGATCCAATGAAAATGGAAATAGTTAAAAATTGACCTATACCTTGGACTCCAACCGATATTTGATGTTTCTTGGGTTTATCCGGGTATTTATAGGAGGTCTTTTAATGGGTTTGAATCCATTGATTATTCTTTGACAACCTTAAATCAAAAGAAAGTTAAGTTTGAATGGTCAAAAGTTTGTGAAAAAGAATTCCAAGAGTTGAAAGATAAGCTTACCTCCGCTCTGGTGTTAATCTTACTGGAGGGTACTAAATGATTTGTAGTGTATTATGATGCTTCTCGAGTAGGTTTTGGTTGTGTCTTCATGCAACATGGTAAGGTGATAGCTTTTGCCGCTAGACAACTCAAGGTGCACGAGAAGAACTATCAAACTCATGACCTTTAATTAGCATCCGTAGTGTTAAATTTAAAAATATGGAGGAATTATTTATATGGGGTAGTTTTAGATTTATTCAGCGGCCACAAGATCCTTCAATATGTGTTCACTCAAAAGGAGTTGAATCTCTGACAAAGAAGGTAGTTGGAAAATTTAAAGAATTATGACATGAGTGTTCTCTACCACCCCAACAATATCAATGTGGTTGTGGAAGTTCTAAGTAGAATATCAATGGGTAGTGTAGCCAATGTTCCCGATGATATGAAAGAGTTAGTGAAAGAGGTGCATAGATTGGCTTCATTAGGCATTCAGTTGGAAGATTCTCTATATGGAGGTTGTATAGTTAATCATAATTCTGAGTCATATTGAGCGATGTAGGTAAAGTCTAATAAAAACCTTGATCCTTCATTGATGGAGTTGAAAGAATTGGTTCTTATCAAGTTCAATGAAGCATTCTCCTAGGGGGGATTGGGTAGTTAGTACAAAGGTAGATTGTGTGTACCGGATGTGGATGGCCTAACAAGACATATTTTGGAAGAGACTCATGGTTCCCAATATTCCATTCATCCGGGTGACACTAAAATGTATTGTGATCTTCAAGAGGTCTATTGGTGGTATGGATTGAAAAGGGATAAAGCAAAGTTTGTGGACAAATACCCTAATTGTAAACAAGTTAAGGCTGAACATAAAAGACCGGGAGGGCTAACTCAAATGATGGATTTACCTACTTTTAAATGGGAAGATATCAATATGGATTTTGTAGTGGGTTTGCCTAAAACCCGGAGGCAAAATGATTTAATATGGGTGATTATTGTTAGATTGAAAAAATCTTCCCATTTTATCCCCGTCAAATCTACTTATTGGGTGGAGGAGTATTCTAGGTTGTACCTTAATGAGATTTTGAGTTTGCATGGGATCCTTTGTCCATCATCTCGGATAGAGGTGCCAAATTCAGTTCTCTCTTTTGGAGGTCTTTATAAAAGGGTCTAGTTACTCAATTGAAACTTAGTATTGCTTTTCATCCTCAAACGGATTGCCACGCGGAGCGGACCATCCAAACCCTACAAGATATGTTAAGGGCTTGTGTCATCGACTTCAAGTGTAATTGGGAGGATCACCTACCGGTTTTAGAGTTATCCTACAGTAATAGCTACTATTCAAGTATTTCCATGACACCATTTAAATAACTCTATGGTAGAAGATATAGGTATCTGGTTGGGTGGTTTAAGGTAGGTGAGTCTCCACTCCTTGGTCCCGAGATAATCTATGAGGCTATGTAGAATGTTCGGATGATAAGGGATAGGTTGAAAACAACCTATAGTCGGCAAAAATCTTATGCCGACAATAGAAGGAGAGACCATGAATTT
This sequence comes from Solanum peruvianum, assembly GCA_027705065.1. Classification (NCBI taxonomy): domain Eukaryota; kingdom Viridiplantae; phylum Streptophyta; class Magnoliopsida; order Solanales; family Solanaceae; genus Solanum; species Solanum peruvianum. The sequence goes on from JAKWJD010001759.1 coordinate 16,651,028, forward strand.
GAAATAGGTAACTGGGTCTACTTGAAGATTTCACCCATGAAAAAGGTGATGAGATTTGGTAAGAAGGGAAAGCATAGTTCCCGATATGTGGGCCCTTATGAGATATTGCAACAGGTCGGGAAGGTTGCTTATGAGTTGAAATTACCAAGTGAATTAGTCCTGTTCACCCAGTATTTCATGTCTCTATGATTAAGAAATATATAGGTGACCCGATGTCTATTTTGCCGATTGAAGTGTTAGGGGTGAATGAGAAACTTTCTTATTGAGAGGTTCCGGTTGAAATCCTAGATCGTCAAGTCAATAAGTTGAGGAATAAAGAGGTGGTCTCTGTAAAATTCCTATGGAGAAACCAACTATTTGAGGGAGCAACATGAGAGTCCAAGGCCAATATGAAGAACCGCTATCCTTATCTTTTTCCTCTTACTTCTAGCCAAGGTTGAGGTTAGTAGTTTCTCATAAAAATAAAATTATTAATAATGTGAACTAGCTTGTTTTTATAATGTATGTGCATACCCTTGTAAAAGGTTCATGCTTAAATTGAGTTTTCATGGTTAACTTGCACTCACATGTAGTGTGTTATAGGTTGCTTTCATGAGAAATGTAGTAAGCATGTTTTAGGTAGCTTGAAAGAAAAATTTCATGGTAACTCTTTAAAAATGACCATTCTGAGTTCATATTGAAATTGAGAAGGTAGTTCCTCATTATGTGATATGAAAGTTTAGCTCTTATATGTGGTAAATTGTATTTTGAGTTCCTATGTGTAATGATTTGATTTTGTGTTGAATGGTTTGAGTATTAATCCTATGAGATGTAACTCATGATGATTACATCATGCTGTTGTTGTTTTTGGTTGGGTTGCTAGTATTGGGTCTTTCTCTCTATATGAAAAAAAATTAGGTGTCATTTAGGGACCAATGTTTCTAAGGGGGGATAATGTAACACTCCAGATGTTCCATGACCTAGTATAGAGCCTCACTTGATATATTATCCTTAAAACAACGTTTCTAAGCATAAAAAAAGTTAATTAACTAATTAGGAAGTGTTAGAATCAAAACATCAACAAACGATCATGACGTCCGAAGATTTCTGAAACTGAACTAGTGAGACTTGGTGTGTTTCAAGCGGTTTAAAGAGTCGTATAAAATAAAATTATGGTGAAAATGTTTAGAATAAATATTAGAGTGTGTTTAGGCTCTAAACTTGCGGGTACGAATCACCAAGGACGACCCCAACATTTGACCTCCAAAATTGTTTATTCGCACTGTGCAACCTCAAGGGCAAACCACGATGAACACTAAGTAGGGTGACTTAAGCAGTTCTACTTAGTGTAGGTAAGGGTATGGGACTTTACCTATGCACTGCACAAGTTTACCTTGAGAATAATCCTAGGAAAATGTTCTTAAATACATATGTTATGAATGACATGCATAATGTTGGCTTTACGTGATGTTGATCTTATATGGTGTTGGTTTCATTGATGAACATTATATTGGTCTAAATTGCTATTTATGATGATGACTATGCATGATATGATGTTATCTGATATAAACACATTGCTTATGGTCTCTTTACTAGTCAACCTTGTTTATTTGGGGCTATGGGGCTTCACATGAGCATTGCATTAGTTGGTTGTATTGCGAATGTAGGTAAAGGTGTCATATATTTTGATGATATAAACTCTAAAACATTAAATGTTGCGTATGGCTATATTATGATGTTATTCCTATACATGAGTATGACTATGCCTTCATGTTGATATGGTTATGGATTTGTATATTCTCTTGTGTGTGCATAAAGGCTTTCAAAGTAACTTTGCATGGTTTTGAACAAATGTCCATTTGTGCATTATTTCAACGATTTTACTTGCACAGGTTTCCATACATAGTACATGTGATTTGTACTAACCCATATTCTATCTAATTCTACAATAATATAGGTTCGAGCGATTAAAAAGCTTCAAGTCCAGTATCAAGGAATACTTGGATTTGTTCCCAAGTTATTGGTGAGTCCTCAAGTCTGAGGATGATGCCACTAGTCTAGCTTTACTATTTGGCTATGTCTAAGACAATGATATATATCTTATCTTTTGAGACTTCGTTCTAAGTCCTATATGGGACATATTGTAATAGTGTAAGGGGTATGTCCTAAACATTGTAATTCTCTAAGAGATGGTTATGTGTGAGACAATAATAGACTATACTGTTAAATGAGAAGTCTAAGTAAACTTCATATATGAAAAAACACGAAGTCTATGTATACTTCATACATAAAGATTTAATTTTTCCATATTTTCTCTACCAATGATATGAAATGATGTATGCTAAAGGATAGTATATGACCTATTCAAGGACGAAGACGCCGGTAACGTCTTGGGAGTACTCCATGGTCGTGACAGCTGAAAGGATTTAAAGAAGATGTATCCACCTTTAGCCAGACCTTCACCTCTCGTTCATTTTAAAATAAATAGTTAGAGACCAAATGGATTAAATCTTGTCTTGATTCAACCCGAGACAACATAAGGATTTTTCTAGTGATACTATGCTAACCCCAAGAGTGAGGCTTGAAGTTTGACTTGCGTCGTGCCACAACGTTAATAATGGCGCTGTTTGGAAGGCAACCCAAAAGACTTTACTTGCTTTTTGATATATTTATAAAATAATAGTGTATTTTTGTACATATTGAGTAACGAAAGTGCTTGAAATATGAATGGAGGCGAACAACATTTCTGTTTGGCAGAATGACAACAAGTTCACCGTGCCCGATAATTCTCGTTGTTTGATTTAATACATCATAAGGTTGAATTTTTAAAACTAGTAAGAGTTAGAATTCGTTGGGGCATCGCAAATCCAGTTGGAGATCTCGACAAAGACCACCGATGCAATGACCACGTGAACTGAAAATCCTATCATATTTTGTGAGGAAATTAGATATTCAGTGCTTCGCCGATTATTTAAGCGAGACCGACTAACATCGTCAAATAAGCAGAAATTGGACGATCACAAGCCACAGGTTTAAAAGTTCTATTTTATTCAGTTTCTTTCAGTTTGTTCATTTACAAACTCACACTCGGTTTTGATCAATAATAATAACTTGAACAGTGCTCTCAATAGAAAAAACATGAATGCACGACTACAATGAGACCAAATGAAGTTACATAGGTAATGTGTGAACTTTTTGCATCTTGTTGTGATTAGCCATATATCAAATTAATTTTTCTTGTGATGATCATTGCACACTAGCGTAACCTTGTTTGGCTTTAGTATCATGCGTTGTGTGATGAACATATTTTGATCCATGCATGAATAAATCTAGAATTTTTTCAGTTAGTCTGATATATTTAAAAAGGTGTCCTCTTGAAATCATCTTAGGCAATTTTGAGAAGTGTGAGCCAAATTTTACATATACCTATTTTGTGACCTACCTATGAGTGTGTGAAACTCTTTTGAACACCCTTGAGTCTTATCCTTCTTTGGAAGAAAACTTGATTAAACCTAGAACTTTATTCAACCACCAACTATAATCCTCATGACATGTGATTTAGTGAGTGACCAAGTTAAAACAAAAGCTTATGTTTGAGGTGTGGTAAAAAGGAAAAGGAAAAGCCAAGAAGTGCATGCAAAGTCTCCCAAACTTATGGTGTTGCCAAGAAAATGGAAAACCTCCATACATATATATATATATATAAAAAAGTGAACTTTTTTTTGGAATGAAAGTCCAAAAGAAATTCGGGTTTCTAAGGAATCCATTATGTTAATAATAGGATGACTCAGAAGCACTAGAATAGAATTGATAGAAGAAGGTGAAGAAAAGGAAGTGTTGAAAGCCCCTCAGTTCATGAGGATATTTATTCACTAAGCCTAAATAACCATAACTTTCCACTTAACCCCAGTACAAGACTTAACAAGACATTTTTTTTATCTTAAGTAAGTCGAATCGAAGATCAATTGAAAAATAAGGGCAAACCTGTGGGTGAAAAGCTACATTGTGTTCTTCTTTCTGAGTGTGTGTGTTGCATTTGATTCCTAATCTTAAAATGATTAACTTTTATGTGTGAATATGGAATCATTCTTTGTGTAAGGGCCTTCTGATACTGTTTGTTGAGCTTGAACTTGCCATAGTAGCAAGTATTGTGAGCATGAGAATCTTTGATTATGGTGTGTAACTAATTGAATCATTAAGTACACAGTTGATTTTTGGATGAGTAGATTGAGTCTTGTTGTTATGTTCATGATTGATTCTTGTGTAGCACTATGTTATACATTCTATTTGAAATGCTCAACTAGAGTTTCCCTTGAGGAAAAACAAAAGTTTAAGTTGGGATGTTGATGATTCCACACATTGTACTTATTTAGGGTTTTATTTTGATAGAACTAGTGTCCTCAAATGCTTATTTTCTCTTAATATCGGCTGAAAACTCTTTAATTTCACATATTTGAAGTTTTAGTGAAATCTTGCACACTTAAGCACAAAGGGAAAAAAAGGGTGAACAAAACGTAAAAGTTGAAGCCTGAGCTTCGCCAATCACACTTTCCGAATTTCCAAAGGGAAGCACTCCACCCTTTGTTCCAATACGCTAAGCCCTGAAGGAAGTGGATCAAAAGGCGATGAAAGGAGCACTTGACCTGTTGCCTATCAGTTCCACAAACTAGAGATATACTACCCAATGATCCACAACACAAACATGATGAAGGCAAATCACAAATGGTGATGAATCGAAAGAAGGGCAAATTGTCGAGTCATTCAGCGGTTGTGACTAACCCGCCGAATGGTCCGCCACAATACATAATCTTAAAGCTATAATTACTAGTTGTAGGTGTTATTTTTAGAAATGGAGGCAAAAATTATTATTAATTTTCACTTTTTAGAACTTCTGTTTTTTAATTTTTTCTCAAGTTCAGAGAGGGTTTTGTGGGAGACTTGAAGAAGGAAGGGTTTCATCTTTCCCCAGTTTGAAGTGACTCTTCTCTATTATTTTTCCTTTTATAATATTAACATTTAATTTCTTATACCCATCTGATTTTTCATTATCATTTAGGTTTAATCTTTTATTGCTTGACATATGGCTGAAATCGCCATTCTTAGGGTGTGATTTGGCAATTATTTTTTGATTTTTGTGTTGGGTCTTGCTTGTTGATAGATTAGATGTATTTTAATGGTAATTTCACCTAATGGTTGTGGTTCTATTCGATAGATTCATAGTTGCAAATACCAAACCACCCATGTGTTTTTGGCTTTCCCAACAGGGAGGTTGCAAAACCAAGACCGCTAGATTAATGACCTAAGGAGTGGGTCAACATGAGGTTCAGCTCGACAGGGTTAGACCTAGTCCCATATCATAACACTCAGCTTCAGAGAGAGAGTGGGGTAAGGCATAGGCGTGCCTTCATGCGGAAAATGGTGTCCGAGTAAAACACTTTTGAAACGGGGTAAGTTTCCCAAGAGAGAACTTATTTCAATCTAAAGGTTAGACTACTAAGTATTATACTGCGAATTTCTTATCGAAAGAATGTACCCAACTATTTATGTCAACATTTATTGCGATCACACCCGAAGAACTTTTCCCTATAATTGATTTCTTTTTGCATCTTTAGCGTTTTTACTTTACTCGTGACAAAACCCCCCTCTGATATTTGAAACTTTCATGTTGCCCCTTTTATTTAACATGCTTTTATTCAGAAATTTCTTTAGCTACTTTAACTATATTTTCGCAAAACCGATCTCTTGGGATACCACCCCTACCTTTGGTTGAGTTACTAAACTATTGAAAATCGTAGACACTCATATCGTAGCTTAGTATCATTTGTCACAATAAGCATCAATATCTTCCAAAATTTGTACCACTCTTTCTGATTGGCCGTCTTTCTGAGGATGGAACGAACTACTAAATTTCAACTTAGTACCCAAAACATCCTGCAAGCTGTCCCAAAATCTAGAGGTAAGCCTTGGGTCTCTTTCAGATACAATAGACACATGGATCCCATGTATTCTTACAATCTCATTAATGTACAACTTAGCTAAATGCTCTAGTAAATAATCCATCCCGATTGTTAAGAAGTGAACACTCTTTGTTAGCCTGTCCACAATCACCCATATTGCACTATGATTTGTTTGAGTGCAAGGAAGTCCAAAAACAAAGTCCATAGTTATTGTCTCCCATTTCCATTTTTGTACTAACAAGGGCTGTAGTAAACCAACTGGGACCTAATGTTTTGCCTTTATTCGTAAACAAACCAAACATTTGAAATTGACTCCGCTATGCCTATTTTCATATTGTTCCACCAATAATGTTATTTGATTGTTTAAAACATTTTTGTACCCCTACAAATCCCACGTCATCAAGCCAAAATTCACACTTGGAAAGTTTACTATAATATTCTTCACATTGAAAATTTGCAAAGTAATCAAGAGGTGGTTATCATGGTTTTCACCACTTCGATAAAATATTAAAATATCTACAAAAACAAAAGCAAACCGATCAAAATAAGACTTGAATAATCGATTCATTAAATCCATGAATATCGCAGGAGCATTTGTCAATTTGAACGCACCAAAAATTCATAATGGCCTACCGAGTTCTAAAAATAGTTTTAGTAATATCATTCTTTATAACACACAGTTGGTGATATCCTAACTTTATAGCAATCTTTGAGAATACTTTAGAACCCTTTAGTTTGTCAAAATCATGAATCCTTGGTTGTAGATATTTATGTCACGACCCGGATTCTAGAATCGAGATCGCAACCGGTGTCGTTGAACTCTCTGAGGTCATAGACAAGCCTCATCTTGCATTCATCACATTCATCTAGTAGAATTTGCAGAAAATTTAAAACTTTTTACATGTGTGAAGTATACATAGACTTCATATAATTATTAAGTAGATACATCATATACTAAGTTGAACATAAGAGATTAACCATCTAACATAAAGAATCAATTTGAAACTGAAGATGAATATATCATAAATAGTATGCAAAACATGAACTTATTACAAACCTTTGAAATTAAGGTGCAAAATAAACGCTAGGGACAACATCAGCTAGATATCTATAAAACTAATGCTAGACTAAATTTGTAGCATCAACGAAATCATGAGGACCTACAAAATGGTTTGGAGAAAAGTTGAAGTCCAAACCGCTGCAAGTGTCGTTAACTTGTCCTCTGACCTGCACTTATAAAAATAGCAAATATTAGGGGGTTAGTAAACCACTTTTACTATGTATGGGTGTATGCACACATACACATAAAGCTATCCATGATCAATGAAAGCTCTTCCTAAGCAACATGTCATTTTTGGAAAGTCTAGTCATTAGACTTTCCTAATTCATTAGTTGTGAATTGTGGTATGAATATGATGTGTTTTAATGCATTCAACGCACACAACTCATTTTATATATGATCATAAAACATTAGTATCATCAACATAATTTTAGAACCACTCGGGCGAAGATTTGAGATTTTGATCCTCCTAGGCTGAGAGCTCCTCTTTGTACACTTAGATTGTTTTTTAGTCTTTTTCTTATTATTTTTGTGTAGTTTCACTAACTCCTTTGGTCCTATGTTTTACGTAAAAGTGCAATGAATCATTGTAGTCCCATACCCATATGAATCGATATAAGTAATCCAAGGACTAAGGAAAGATTTTCCTACCTTATAGTGAGTCATTCTTTACACTACATATTCATTACCTTTCATAAAAATTCTCTATTGATCATGACATTGATTTCATTAAATTGATGTTTTATATATTATACATTTCATATACATGAGACTTTGGAATCATTGATGTAGCATAAGACATCTGAAGTGAGGGCCCAAAATATCGGACCTCAACCCGAGGGCCTCATTTAGCAAACAAAGAGTCTGCTTAATTCGTTCATTCGTACTTCACATTATTTATTTCATTCATTCGTAGGCTGATGTAAAAACCAACTATACCTAGGATAAAGATTAAGACTCACATCGGGATCATGAAGTGCAATGACCAAGAATGACATAATTTCATTACTTGAATCTGATTTCAACTCCTAATTGTCTTGCAGAAACACCTTCAGTATAGTTCATTTCATTATCTTTCATATATTTAGGAACTCCAACCTTAACTGACATAGATCATGTGAGCATTATGAAATCCAGTGTCTACCGCACACTGAATAGAGGTAGAATCACCGGCCAAAGTGACCCAAAGGATGCTAGCATACATAGGAATTGAACCCCGCCAGATCCCTATATTCTAAGTATAGGTTCAAAGACTAGGATATATATGGAGACTCATACCCGGCATGTCGGACAGTCTCATCTCATGAGAGTTACATGAACCTCTGCCCTTCCCGAATGAAGGCATCATCGCTCATAGGTAGCCTATTGGTGCTCAGTATAAAGTTCCATTTTATTGAACTGATACGTCTTGGAAGTTGTCTTCTACTATAATGACATCATATCTCAATAGATTATTTCTCATCTCATCATTAGTATTAAGTATACATCAGTCTCAAGACTTTAATTAGAGTGTACATATAGACCGGACTCTTCATTAGCTTTACACTCTAATAATTTAGTACATTTTGGTAATATTTACATACACTATTGATGAATTGTCATCCTTTTCATTACATTTATCAAATGTGAATTTTCCTTAAATAACATCTCTGGTTTTAATGAGACTTGTCTCACATATTCTAACACCTTCTTTCGTGAGTATTTTTGTCACGACCCAAATCGGGGACGCGACTGGCACCCACATTTACCCTCCTATGTGAGCGAACCAACCATCTAAACCTTAACATTTCAAGATATTTCAATAGAAAATATGCGGAAGACTTAAACTCATTAATAAACAACTCAAAACTATTATTAATATTCCCAAAATCTGGAAGTCATCATCACAAGAACATCTATCTCAAATTACTAAACTAAGAATGTCTAAAAAGCTAAAAACAAGTAAAAGCTAGTCCCTGCCGGAAGTTCAAGGCATCAAGACTTGAAGAAGGAGACCCAGTCCAAGCTAGACGTATTAGCTCACCCTGAATTTCCGATGAAGTGAAGACTGGCTTGATCTACTGCTGAGTCGAAGTTGACGGAACGTTTGCTGCATAACACAAATAACAAAGGGAACATAAAATAGGGGGTCAGTACAACCACACGTACTGAGTAGATATCATCGGTCACTCAAAATAGGGAACAATATATATCAATAATAATGTAAATCAACTACAATACTCAACATGTAGCACAGCAATTTCATTTCTTTATCATTAACAATTTCGTCAAGTTCACACATGAGGTCTCAAGCCTCAATACCATACTCATTTGGGAAATTAAGTTCATTAGATTGAGTATATTCATTATCTTTCAAGATTCATTATCTTTCTTCCTCTTGTGTCGGTACGTGACACTCCGCTCCTCTAATTCTATCCTGGTGTCGGAACGTGACACTCCGATCCTCATATTCATTCTATCCTGGTACCGGAACGTGGCACCCGATCCTCATATTCTATCCTGGTGTCGGAACGTGACACTCCGATCCTCATATTCATTCTATCCTGGTACCGGAACGTGGCACCCGATCCTCATATTCTATCCTGGTGTCGGAACGTGACACTCCGATCCTCATATTCATTCTATCCTGGTACCGGAACGTGGCACCCGATCCTCATATTCTATCCTGGTGTCGGAACGTGACACTCCTCCTCATATTCTATTCTATCCTGGTACCGGAAAGTGGCACCCGATCCCCTAATTCATCAAGCCTTCTTTTATACTAAGGCATTCTCATTATCATTATATAATTTGTCAAGCCTTCTTTCATACTAAGGCATCATCAATCTTATTATATAATATATCAAGCGAATTAGGGTTCTTTCAAGATTTGGGATTCAATAGCTTCATCATGCTGTTAATTCATCACAATTTCATAATCATAATCATGCAAGCATACAATTTAAGCACATAGCAGGTTCACAATGCTATCAACACATAATATTCACTATTAAGAGTTCACTACGATTATCGTAATATAAAACCATAACCTACCTCCACCGAAGAATTGGAATCAACAAGAAATTTCCCAAGCTTGCTATTCTCCTCTCTCTCGATCGATCTGCTCTCTCTCCTTTCTGTTCTTTCTCTTTGTTTTTATTCAAACCCTCTTTCCTTACCCTAATTAATCATGTAATTAAGTGTGAAAAAGGACAATAAAACCCCACTAATTTACTTAAGGTTACCCCTTTTAACCCTAAGAAATTAGACTTGTTAATGTTACCCCTCAATCCTTATAATTAAGGAAAGAATAATCAAAAACGACCCTTAAAACGAGGAAGGAATCCTCCTAAACTGCCTGGGACTGCACAACCTGTGACGGGCCGTCGTGGGTGCGACGGTCCGTCACACAGGCCGTCGTGCCTCCCAGTTTCCAGGTGGGCTGTGACGGCCCGTCACCCCTGTGACGGTCCGTCCTGCACCTCCGTCCTGACGGTCAGAAACTCGTTTTCTTGCACCAAATTCCCAAAAGTTGAAGTGTTTTGCTACGGGGGCTCACGACGGTCCGTCGTGGATGTGACGACTCGTCCTGCAGGTCCGTCACAATTTACAGAGAGTCGATTTTCAGTACCCAGACCAATTTTCAAACTTCTAAGTGTCATGGAACGGACCTCTGTGACGGACCGTCGGGCCTATGACGGTCCGTCGGGGTGTCCGTAGTTTGGCCAGTTTTTCCAGAATTTCGTTCTGCTGCTCAAAACGACTAAACAGGTCGTTACAATAGATACCAATTTACCCATCGTTCGTCCCCGAACGATCAAAAGAAGAAAAACAATGGCGAAAAGGAGTACCTGAATCTGTAAACAGATGTGGGTATTTTTCTTGCATATCTGCCTCCTTCTCCCACGTAGCCTCTTCAACCGTCGATTCTTCCATTGCACTTTGATGGATGCAATCTCCTCGACCTCAGTTGCGAACTTCTCTATCTAATATAGCAACCGGTTCCTCTTCATAAGTCAAGTTCTCATCCAACAAAACTGAATCCCAACGGATAATGTAGTTTCCATCTCCGTGGTATCTCTTCAACATAGATACATGAAACACCGGATGTACTCCGGACAGCCCTGGGGGTAAGGCTAATTCATAAGCCACCTCCCCTATTCTCTTAAGCACTTCAAATGGTCCAATATACCTTGGACTTAACTTACCTCTTTTTCCAAACCGCATCACCCCTTTCATGGGCGAAACCTTCAACAAGACTTGTTCACCTTCCATGAACTCCAAGTCTCTAACCTTTCGGTCTGCATACTCCTTTTGTCTACTTTGAGCCGCCAAAAGCTTCTCTTGAATAGCTTTCACCTTCTCCATAGAATCTCTCAACAGATCAGTCCCCCAAGGTCTAACCTCGAAGGCATCAAACCAACCAATGGGAGGATCTACACCTCCTCCCATATAATGCTTCAAATGGGGCCATGTCGATACTAGAGTGATAACTATTATTGTATGAAAACTCTGCCAAAGGTAAGAAACTATCCCAATGGCCACCAAACTCTATCACACATGCGCGAAGCATATCCTCCAAAACTTGAATCGTTCGCTCAGACTGACCATCGGTCTGAGGATGAAATGCAGTACTAAGGTCCAACTAGTACCTAATTCAGCATGTAGTGTCCTCCAAAACTTAGAAGTAAACTGCGTACCTCTATCTGATATAATGGAGAGTGGAACTCCATGCAACCGGACGATTTCTGAGATGTAGATCTTGGCTAACTTCTCTGCATTGTAGGTCACCTTGACAGGAATGAAGTGAGCAGACTTAGTTAACCTATCAACAATCACCCAAATAGAGTCATACTTACCCAATGTCTTTGGAAGACCAACCACAAAGTCCATTGCGATTCTGTCCCACTTCCATTCAGGAATGGGCATTCTCTGAAGTGTTCCTCCGGCCTTTGGTGTTCATACTTTACTTGTTGACAATTTGGACACTTGGCAACAAACTCAACAATATCTCGCTTCATTCTACTCCACCAGAAGTGTTGCTTTAGGTCGCGATACATCTTGGTTGCACCAGGATGTATAGAATATCCGGAACTATGAGTTTCTGTAAGAATAGTGGTGATCAAATCATCGATGCGGGGTACACATACTCTTCCCTTGATCCTCAAAACACCTTCCCCATCGATTATTGCTTCCTTAGCCTCTCCTTGCAACACTTTATCTCGAATTCGCCTTAGTTTCTCATCGTCAAACTGTTTCCCCTTAATCTGATCAAGGAAAGAGGATTTTGCCTCTACACAAGCTAACAATCCTCCCTTCTCATTTATTTCTAACCTCATAAGGTCATTAGCCAAAATCTGCACTTCTCTAGCCAATGGGCGTCTAGAAGCTTGCAAATGAGCTAGACTTCCCATGCTTCCGGCCTTTCTACTCAAGGCATCTGCCACCACATTCGCTTTTCCCGGATGATACAAAATAGTGATGTCGTAGTCCTTCAGTAGTTCCATCCATCTCCTCTGTCTCAAGTTCAAGTCCTTCTGAGTGAAGACATACTGTAGGCTACGATGGTCCGTATAGACTTCACACTTAACCCCATACAATAGTGTCTCCATTGCTTTAGTGCAAATACTACCGCGGCCAATTCCAAGTCATGGGTCGGATAGTTGCGTTCATGCACTTTTAATTGTCTTGAAGCATAAGCAATCACATTTTTCTCTTGCATTAGCACTGCACCCCACCCAGAATAGGATGCACAATCAACAATGAAGTTGCAACTTTTTTCCTCTAGCAAGGTAAGGATAGGTGCGGTAGTCAACAAAGTCTTAAGCTTCTGGAAGCTCTCCTCACACACATCATCGACCATACAAATGGGACGTTTTGCTTAGTCAAGTTCGTCAATTGGGAAGCAATGGAAGAGAATCCCTTGACGAATCGGCGGTAGTAGCTAGCTAACCCCACAAAACTCCTTATTTCTGACACGTTTGTAGGTCTTACCCAATTCTTTACCGTCTCAATCTTAGATGGATCTACCATCACTCCATCCTTAGAAACCACGTGCCCCAAGAAGGACACTGAATCTAGCAAAAACTCACACTTGGAGAATTTCGCATAAAGCTTTTTCTTTCTCAACAACTCTAACACCAATTTCAAATGCTCCTCATGTTCTTTCTTACTTTGGAGTATATCAGTATATCATCAATAAACACAATCACAAAGAGATCCAAATATGGCTTGAATCCCGTTCATCAAGCTCATGAAGGCAGCAGGGGCATTAGTAAGACCAAACGACATTACCACAAACTCATAATGCCCATACCTAGTTCGAAAAGCAGTCTTTGGCACATCCGTTGCTCGTATTTTCAGTTGGTGATAACCGGATCTCAAGTCGATCTTCGAGAAGACACAAGCACCTTGTAACTGATCGAAAACAAGTCATCAATGCGAGGAATGGGGTACTTGTTCTTAATAGTTACCTTGTTCAACTGTCGGTAATCTATGCACATTCGGAAACTCCTCTCTTTCTTCTTCTTCACAAACAAAACCGGAGCACCCCAAGGAGATGCACTTGGTCTAATGAAGCCTTTGCTCAACAACTCTTGAAGTTGAGCCTTTAATTCTCTTAACTCCGCGGGAGCCATTCTATACGGGGGTATAGAAATGGGGCGAGTACCGGGTTCCAAATCAATGCAGAAGTCTATATCCCTATCTGGTGGCATACCGGGAAGATCTGCAGGGAACACATCCAAAAACTCACAGACTACCGAAACTGACTCAATCGATGGTACTTGAGTAGTGTCATCCTTAAGATGTGCCAAGAAAGCTAGACAACCCTTACTAACCATCTTCTGAGCACGAATAAAGGAGATGATACGCACCGGATTGGGAGTGTAGTCACCCTCCCATACTAACTGATCTGTCCCAGGCTTGGCTAACGTCACCGTTTTAGCATTACAATCCAAAATCGCAAAGTTTGGAGAAAGCCAAGTCATACCCAGAATTACATCAAAGTCACCCATTTCTAAGATAACCAAATCCACATAAGTGTTGCTCCCCACAAAATTCACCAAACAAGACCTATACACTTTTTCGACTATCACAGACTCACCCACTCACCCACCGGAGTAGAAACACGAATAGGCATGTCAAGTAATTCACAATGTAAATTTAGACCGTTAGCAAATGAGGAAGATACATATGAAAACGTGGAGCCAGGGTCAAATAATACAGATGCCATGCAATCACAAACCAAGAGATTACCTGTGATAACAGCATCAGACGCCTCCGCTTCAGATCTCCCAGGGAAAGCGTAGCAATGAGCCCCATTATTTGTCTGTCCGTTGCCCCTACCATGTTGTGTAGTAGTGGCTCCGTTTTGCCCTTCACCTCTGCCGTTTTGGTGACCACCATTACCTCGGCCACCACGCCCTCCAGAATATCGACCTCTACCATTACCACCTCTTCCTCTAGCCATTGGGGGTCTGTAACTCTGGTTTGGACAGTACCTCTTAATGTGCCCAATCTCTCCACACCCATAACATTCTCTGGGTTCACGCGTCGGCCTTTCAGAGAAATGTTGACCGTTCTGAGGTGGACCCCCAACTACAGTCTGTAGTGAAGACTGTATCGGTCGGTTTGAGTGACCTCCGGAGTTCTGTCCTCTAGAATAAGAACCATTATACTCACCTCCCCTTCGAAACCTCTTTGATGTAGACGTTGGGGTGAAGTCATCCGGTTTCACTCCTTCCACCTCTATCACAAAGTCTACCACCTCTTGGAAGGATGTTGCTGTTGCCGCTATCTGTAAGGCTGAAATCCGCAACTCTGACCTCACCCCTTCACAAAACGGCGGATCCGTTCTTGTGGACTGAAACAAAGTTGCGTGGCATATCTGGATAGCGTGCGAAATTTAGCCTCATACGCGTTTACTGTCATCCTTCCCTGTTCAAGACTCAAGAACTCATCCCTCTTTCTATCTCTCAAAGTCGTTGGGATATACTTCTCCATAAATAGGGTAGAGAATGATTCCCAAGTCATAGGTGGTGCCTCTGTTGGTTGACACTCAACATGTGAACGCCACCACATTTTGGCGTTCCCTTGGAACTGATAGCTCACGAACTCGACACCAACCTCTCTACTACTATCCCCATCTTGTGTAGTAGCTCATGACAATCAACCAGAAAATCATAAGCATCCTCAGATTCTGCACCCTTGAAGACTGGAGGTTTCAATTTCAAGAACTTACTAAAAAGTTCATGTTGATCGTTTGTCATAATAGGCCCAGTAGTCAGACGTGGAAATGTGCCTATTCCCAATGGTGCATCCATGCGGGGAGCCATAGTAGCCGCATGTCGTATCTCTGAAACCGGAGGTGTTGGTGCAGAACCCTTGGAGGTGCTTGACCCTGATCGACAATCCGCTAAGATAAGCAAGTACTTGGTTGATCATCTCTGGGGTAGGTTGGGGTGGCATTTCCTCATTCTGCCCTTGTTCAGTTTCCCCTTCCTCACCCTCTCTAACTACCTCCTCAGTCGGTGGAGGAGTCACCGCCCTAGCATCAGATGGGCTAGGGGCTCGTCCTCTCCCTCTAGAGGACGTCCTCCCACGACCTCTTCCACGGCCTCTTGCCGCTGTTCCTCCTCGAGCCACAGCCCCAGTGGCTTGGCTCAGTAGTTTCATGTCTTTCCGTTGTTGCTGCTGGTGCGGTCGTTGCTCTAGTTCTAACCATCTGCGAAATAGAATGAAGATGGTCAGATACCAATTTGTATCACCTAGATACCAATTGGACTCAAGCAGTAGCACGAAAGAAAGAATGAAAGAATGGAATTTTCCTAAAGTCTTATAGCCTCTCAAAGAAAAGTAAAGGCGTCCCCCTACCGTTCTTTAAGACTCTACTAGACCTGTTCTTGTGTGATGAGACCAATGAACCTAAGGCTCTGATACCAAGTCTGTCACGACCCAAATCGGGGGGACGCGACTGGCACCCACATTTACCCTCCTATGTGAGCGAACCAACCCATCTAAACCTTAACATTTCAAGATATTTCAATAGAAAATAATGCGGAAGACTTAAACTCATTAATAAAAACAACTCAAAACTATTATTAATATTCCCAAAATCTGGAAGTCATCATCACAAGAACATCTATCTCAAATTACTAAACTAAGAAGTCTAAAAAGCTAAAACAATTAAAGCTAGTCCCTGCCGGAAGTTCAAGGCATCAAGACTTGAAGAAGGAGACCCAGTCCAAGCTAGACGCATTAGCTCACCTGAATTTCCGATGAAGTGAAACTGGCTAGATCTACTGAGTTCGATGACATGCAAGACACAGAGAACCGATACTAGACGCTTTGAAGTCTCATACTCTGAGTCGAAGTCAGCTCAGTAATATCATCAAGTGGATAACGAACCCACATACTAGGCATGATATCATCACAATTAACATGTAAATCTGTACAATATGCTGTATATCTTCTAGTATCATCATTACTCAATAGCATACGATTTCATTCATATTACATTCAATCAATTCCACATAGATCGCAACAGCAATCATTACTCAATCATTCATTACTATCTCATTTGGTCATTTACATTCACTTGAGTGTCATTCTCTTATCAATGACACCTACTCATTTGTCTTTCTTCTTCTATTAGATTGGTCATAGTTACTTTGACAACGATTCATTATCCTCCTCTTGTGTACGTGACCTCCGCTCCTCTAATTCTTCCTTGTGTCGGAACGTGACACTCCGATCCTCATATTCATTCTATCCTGGTACGGAACGTGGCACCCGATCCTCATATTCTATCCTGGTGTCGGAACGTGACACTCGATCCTCATATTCATTCTATCCTGGTACCCGAACGTGGCACCCGATCCTCATATTCTATCCTGGTGTCGGAACGTGACACTGGCCGATCCTCATATTCATTCTATCCTGGTACCGGAACGTGGCACCCGATCCTCATATTCTATCCTGGTGTCGGAACGTGACACTCCATCCTCATAATTCTAATCTCTATCCGGTACCGGAACGTGGCACCCGATCCCCTAATTCATCAAGCCTTCTTTTATACTAAGGCATTCTCATTATCATTATATAATTTGTCAAGCCTTCTTTCATACTAGGCATCATCAATCTTATTATATAATATATCAAGCGAATTAGGGTTCTTTCCAAGTTTGGGATTCAATAGCTTCATCATGCTTGTTAATTCATCACAATTTCATAATCATAATCATGCAAGCATACAATTTAAGCACATAGCAGGTTCACAATGCTATCAACACATAATATTCACTATTAAGAGTTCACTACGATTATCGTAATATAAAACCATAACCTACCTCCACCGAAGATTGGAATCAACAAGAAATTTCCCCGCTGCTATTCTCCTCTCTCTCGATCGATCTGCTCTCTCTCTCCGTTTCTGTTCTTTCTCTTTTTTTTATTCAAACCCTCTTTATTTATCCCTATTTAATAACCTATAATTAATCACGTAATTAAGTGTGAAAAAGGACAATAAAACCCCACTAATTTACTTAAGGTTACCCCTTTTAACCCTAAGAAATTAGACTTGTTAATGTTACCCCTCAATCCTTATAATTAAGGAAAGAATAATCAAAAACGACCCTTAAAACGAGGAAGGAAATCCTAAAACTGGCCTGGGACTGCACAACCTGTGACGGGCCGTCGTGGGTGCGACGGTCCGTCACACAGGCCGTCGTGCCTCCCAGTTTTTCATGTGGGCTGTGACGGCCCGTCACCCCTGTGACGGTCCGTCCTGCACCTCCGTCCTGACGGTCAGAAACTCGTTTTCTTGCACCAAATTCCCAAAAGTTGAAGTGTTTTGCTACGGGGGCTCACGACGGTCCGTCGTGGATGTGACGACTCGTCCTGCAGGTCCGTCACAATTTACAGAGAGTCGATTTTCAGTACCCGATTTTCAAACTTCTAAGTGTCATGGAACGGACCTCTGTGACGGACCGTCGGGCCTATGACGGTCCGTCGGGGTGTCCGTAGTTTGGCCAGTTTTTCCAGAATTTCGTTCTGCTGCTCAAAACGACTAAACAGGTCGTTACAATTTTCAACATAGTAGCTTAGTTATAAGTGAGGCTAGTCTCACTTATTTTAACACCTCATTCTGGTCACATTCTTAACCTAGACATCTTTAGTTATGTTATTACTCACGTTACTTTCTTACTTTCGTTTGATAGCTTCATATCATCGTGTATGGACGATGAGAACTTCACTTAATGAATTACATATGTTCATAGTTCATTTGGTTAGGGCATGGTTGGACTTGTCCCAAAGATTGGTATGCTTTGGATATGGATTCATTGAATTACCTTATATGTGATTGTTTTATCATTTCAATACTTCGGCTATATATGATTGACACAAAATTAGTATTGGCCTAGAAAATTTGAAAACTGACTTCATAGACAATTTATTGGCACAAGCCAAAGTTACACTCATTCATGTTTAGTTTGTGTATACCTTAGCCATTAGCGAATCTATTAATTATTTAAAGATAACATTATACCAATGTTACACTCATTCATGTTTAGTTTGTGTATACCTTAGACATTAGCTAATCTTTAATTATTTAAAGATAACATTATATCAAATTTCAGTCATCACTCTTAGACGATGTATTGTTATCCATTTTCGTGGCATAAGGCAGGCAATTCATTCAAGTATAATTTGATAGAATCATTAGCCAATTATATTACATATTTTGAAAATCATGTTGTAGAAAAATTTATTGGCATAAGCCAAACTTTCACTACACTTGAACTTTTAATCTTTGATTATATTACATGAATAATTCAATGGTTTGTTTGTCCAAGCTATGAAGTTATTTTGGCATTATAGATTCATGAACTAGCTTTGATTCTTTATGAAAGTTATAACTACTTATTCAATGCTATTACGTTCACACGTTCGTGAGGATAGGGTATGTTGGGACTTTTTCAATTGATTTGCATACCCTATGTTTTGATTTTATTAATGTATATATTGGCATCATTTTGTTAGTATAACTTCAACATTTTGGGAGATAATATTTTGGACATAGTTTTGCTAGCCAATTTGATGGCATAAGCCAAACTTTCACATATGGTGGTCATTTAAACTTCATTTGTTGTAAGCCAACCTTTCTACATTTAATTAACTTATAATTATTATTTAATGAACAGCCTATAATAGTAGACTCAACTACGTAAACAACTCATAACAACTTCATCTTTTCGAACACAAAATTAAGCATTATGTCATTCCTTAATCTGTTTAACTAATCACTCAATCATCCAAATCCAATCTATAGACCTTATTAATCATTAATACATCAAGAACTTATACAACTAGTTAGAACCACGTACCAACAACATGTTCAAGATTACATCTATATACTTAAAGAATCGAAAAGAAGGATAACTATGGAGATGGACGTTCAACAATATCATTGGGAAACTAACGTAGTTTCAAAATTCATGAGTTTGGAACATTTGTAAAGCCTCTTGGAGAAATATACCCATGATATAAAATCCATACCTTAAGTAGATCATAATCTACGAAGACCACCTTGAACGAACCTTGAAGAAACCTTGAAAATCGTCTAAGAAATATTCTATTTTTTTCTTGCTTTTTGTTCACTATTTTTCTCACGCATGTTTTCTGGTTTTTTTCGTGTATTTGTTTGATTTTGAACGTGCTTTTTAGGTATAGGAACTGACCTTGACTTATTAAACTTAGGTTTAATAATTTAATTAAATAAATTAATTAACTAATTACTAAAAAACCCTCCTAAGTTGACTAAACATAAGAGAATGTTGACATTTTAATATATATTAATTAATTAAATCCTTAATTCAATTAATTTTGGGACCTATAGTAAGTACTAAAGTACCCCTAAGTCATTGGAACCATAATAAACCATTTAGGACCATCCAAGGTTAAGAACTAGGATATTTCTTGCATTATACTAGGTTAGCAGAGAAATTTCGATTTGACCCCTTTAATTTAATTAATTAAATGTATAATTTAATTAATTAAGTAACCTAGTATAATTTATAAAGTACCCTTAAGTCTTTATAACGATAACTAATCGTTTTGACCATCTTAGGTTAAATACTAGGTTGTCTTTTTCTTGTCTCAACCGAAATCTTGAAACTTCTTTGTGATTTCGGTTTTGACCCTTTAAATTAATTAATTAAGATGATAAATTAATTAACTAAGTAGCCTAGGGTTCTTAATAAAGTATCCCTAAGCTGTTAGCACCTTAACTAAGTCTTTGGACCATCCTAGGTTAGGTACTAGGTTGTCCCTTTCTTATCTTAACCAAAATCGAAAAATTTCCTTTGTAGTTTTGGTTTTAGAACTCTTAAATTAATTAATTAACTTGCTAAATAAATTAATTAGGTAACCTAGGGGAATTACTGAAGTATTCCTTAGTTTATAGGACCATAACTAACATTTTGTACCATCCTAGGTTAGATACTAGGTTGTCTCTTTAACTTGTACTAGGTTAGTGTCAACCCGGTATGGGTCCTAGGTTGTCGGGTGCACTAGTGGGTCCATTTAGGTTAGTCCTAGGTTAGTTAGATATTTGGGGCAGTAGGTTAGAGTCTAAAATTTTTTAGGAAGTTAGGCCCCACATGGAGTGGTCCCTTATGCACGTTTTTGCCCCCTTAACTACCCTAACCGAATTGGGTTAGGGTGGTCCCCTCCTTTAGTGCTTCTTCACATGTCTTGCACATGTGCTTGCACATGGGTTTGTTGTATTTTCCTAGCTAACTATTATTTATGGTTCCTTTGGGAATGTTTACTTATCATCTCGAGGATCCTCACTATGTCCTTGGGCACTACTTACTCTATATGATCATTTTAATTGATCATGTGACATTGTATCTAGGCTTGACATTTAGATTCCTCATACCTTTTGTGAGTTAAAGGAATTTTTTTTATTTTAGAGTCTTCAATGTAGGTACAATTCCTAAACAAGCTCATTAATACTTAGATATATGGATAACACCCTTGAAGCCAATATTTTCTAATATGCCCAATATTTTGCTTGTTTGATTATTATATAGAAATTGGCTAACACCCCTTAGCCATTTTTCTATACTGTGCCAAATATTTTCAATATTGGCATTGGAATACCTATGTCCCCAATACGCATTCTTAATGACCTATTGGTACTTTTATGAGGCATAAAATATTCCGAAATATTAAAACTGTGGAGTCATATCTGTATTTTTCTTTCATGCTGTCTTAACTGACCATGTTTGACAATGCCTTCGATATTATGAGTATAGTGTTTGGGTTGAGTCTTTGTTATTTCAACTGGGCTATATGAGTCTATGTTGATTAAATTAATGATGTTATGATAATATATAGGATGAATTGAAGATGTTAGGGTTGTTTCTAGGTTCTTCTAGAATGACTTATGTTATGAGTTAAAGGTGAAGTATCTGGTCTCTTGTCTTGGTTGACTTGTGTCCCTTGCTTGATGTATATATGATTATGAATATGTGATATCTTGATTTACGGTGTTAAAACTCTTAGTCTTTAATGTATGAATGACATGTGACATTAATGAACTTAAGAGAGTCTTTTATGTGAATATTTTGACTTAGTGGTAAGTTTAAGATTGTTGAAGTTGTAAGACGTAATGGTATCCTTCAAAGTAAAGGAATGATATACTTAAGGTTAATTGGCTTGAATGGCATCATATTAATCCTTAAGAAATTCCTCATGAGCTTCTTCTCGCCATTGTGAGGTAGCTCAAGTGGACCTTCTTTGGTAGGGTAAATGTGATTGGGTTATGAACTTGTTATGGAACCCTTTCATGTGAACCTAATGTGTGAATTGCTCTATGATAAAGAAGGCTAGCACCCAGTGAGTATGGTTAGACAAAGCACTTCTAGTTAAAGGAGTGAGACTAAATCTCAAAGTATGCCTTTCATATTCCATTACCATGTGCCTACATGGGATGTGTCTGATTTCTACCCTTGGCAAATAGAACAACATCATAGGAGTAGGATCGAACTCCGGATTACATGTCTTGATATGATGGTCTTTGTCAGTTATTGCCTATTATCATCATATGGAATACCTATTAGCATTAGAGAAGTTTATGAGGTTTAGTGGTTGTATGGATGCTATGTAGACACTACATAATAGACTTTGAAGATGTTACTTGGAGTTCGTAGGTCTTGTCTAAGACAACTAATTGAATGTTATTAATGTGATGTGTGAGTCTTAATGAAATAAGGACGTATGTTAAGAAGTATGTAAATGAATAAGTACCTAATATAAAGTGACTTAAGGATTCCTTAGTTAAATTGTGAAGAGGGCGTAAGAGATGATCTCTTCATGTCTTATATTTGGAAGTCTTGCAAATGACACTAGTAGGGAAGATGTTTGGTGTTGTGGACATGATCCAAGACTTAGGTAGTCTTAAGGACTATGTAGGTAATCTTGAAGAGGTCAATCATGGACATTATATTCTTTATTTACTTAAATAGGTCTTTTGATAACCTTTGGAAGGAGAATGCCATTTCATGTATGCGTTGGTGTATTAAGTGAGAGTGATTTTATTCTAGGGAGTCTATATGATCCCTTAAGTCTGTGTATAAGGGATTGTATGGGCAGTCACATTCCAACTCACTAAAGTGAGACTTAGAGTCACCTTTGGTAGAAGAATCTTACCTTGATGTTTATGATGCTTGTAAATGTATTTGTGACTCATTAAAAGTAATCTTAAGGGTCGTTTAGGAATACCTAGAGAGGGTGTATGGGCGATCTCTCTTTGTGAAACTTAAGTGAATCTTAGGGTAGCGTTGAGTGAGTAGATTACATGCCAAAGGGTGTCTAAAGTGAAGAATAAGTAACTTCACTGTACAGTGAAGTAAGTCACTGTAACAGTGAATGAGATTACTTTAAAGTTGTTTTTATGATTATAAAATTATTTTTAATTAAAAGATGCATATTTTCAATAAATGTCCATTTTCGTGATTTTTATGCATAATGCCATACTATTACATTTGGTTGTACTAAGTCCATGATTTTATCTATCTATATAGTTCTTGTTAGGTGAGGAGCATTTGGGAAGTGAAGACTTGAACCGTATCATTGTTCAAGGGATGTTGAAGTATGCCCTCATTCGACTCGAGGGCATATATGTCTTTTATGTTTTCTATTTAAGTATTGTAATAGACTAAGTATTTCTATTTTCGTATTTTGAAGTATGGGCCGTGTCTCAAGTATTTTTGTGTCCTAAGATGATGTGATTGAGAGTAAGTATTTCCTAGTGCGTTATATGAGAGATATTTTAAACATTAGTTTATTGTGAAAAGTTTTCCGCACTACTTTTCACTATGTTTATGCATTGAATGATATGAAAGGGCTGGAACAAGACCTTTGAGAGGTCAAGTACGCCGGTTGCAATCTGAGATTGCCCCTGTCTTCTAGTGTGTGTTTTCAGGATGTGAAAAGCTTGGTATCAGAGCATAGGTTTTTGAAAGTAGTATGACGAAACAAATGTCTCATCAAGACACGTCTTGTAGAGTCTTGACCACAGGTTTGAGTCGCGACATATCTTTGGGAAAGAGGCTATATAAAGATAGAGCTTCCCTTCTTTATTACTCCTATGTTGTGCGGTAGAGTGAATGTTATGAGTATCCTTCTAAATGTGTTTTCTTGTGTTTCTAGGAGATGAATACTAGAAGGATGGCCGCTAGATGGTTGGAAGAGTAGAGGATGAATGAGGATATTTATCCTCAAGTTGAGCGAGTTGAGAAAGTTCCTCAAGATGGGCAAGGTGTCCAAGGTGGTCATTTCTAATGTGGTAGGCGGTAATGAAGTTCCAGTTGTTCCTTCGAAATTGACTAATCAAGATATTAGAGAGGCTTTGATGGCTTTAGCTCAAGCCGTGAATAGTTAAATCAATTTGAGTATGATGCCTAGGGTGAATGTTGTGGAGAACGCTATGACTTCTAGGTTGATAGAATTCGTGAAGATGAATCCTCCGTTTTTTTTGTGGCTCTAATGTGGGGGACGATCCACCAGAGTTTCTTGATGGAGTGTACAAGGTGTTGAGTGCTACGAGGGTACATCTAGGGAAAAGGCAGAGTTGGCTTTGTATCAATTAAGGGATGTTTCTCAAATATGGTACAATCAATAGAAGGATAATAGGCCAGAAGAATCGGGTCCTATTGAGTGGGAATAATTTATGTATGCTTTTCTAGGTAAGTACTTTCGCCTGGAGAAAAGGGAAGTTAAGGTGGAGGAGTTTATAAATCTCAAGCAAGGTAATATGACTGTTGAGGACTACTCTTTCAAATTGTCAACTTTTTCTAGGTATGCCCCTTCTCTTTTAGTCTAATCCAAGAGATGAAATGAGTCTTTTTGTGACGGGAGTAGCCGACTTAGAGATGAAGTAATGTCGTACAACTATGTTACATGATGATATGACCCTAGCTAGACTCATGGTGTATGCACAATCCATTGAAGAGTCAAAACTTACGAGGATTGATAAAAGCTTGAAAAGGAGTGGTTTTAATGATGA
Source organism: Solanum peruvianum (assembly GCA_027705065.1). Taxonomy (NCBI): domain Eukaryota; kingdom Viridiplantae; phylum Streptophyta; class Magnoliopsida; order Solanales; family Solanaceae; genus Solanum; species Solanum peruvianum. The sequence goes on from JAKWJD010001759.1 coordinate 16,675,578, forward strand.
AGAACAAACTAGTATTAAGAAGCGGTCTCAAACTCAAGAAGAATCTAAAAGTGCTAAGGTGAAATTAGATAAAAGTGGTAGTTCTCAAAAGGTCAAACCTACTTTGTGCCAAATGTGGTGGTAAGGAAGGACACAAATTTAGAGAATGTCCTATGTTTGCTTCTAGACGAAGACAGGGTAAGCAAGTTGCTCCTTGTATTCCAAAGGATGATGCTCCAATAAAAAGGGGTTTCTATGCACTCCAGTCTATCGGGGAGAAGCCTAATGAGAGTGATGATGATTTTTGTAATTTTTCTTTATCTTGTTGTAATATGAGTTCCTTATAAGTGGGGGAGTATGGGTAGTAAATAGGATAGAATGGTATAGAAGCATGTTGCATGTGCATGATGTTTAAGAGTTTTGTTTAAATTGAATTTCATTAACTTCTAGCATTGAGTATTTTATGAAGTTATTATTATATTTTAAGGTATGTTTATATGATGTTACTTTGCATATTAGCATTTTCATATCATGAATTGCCTAAAGACACATTTTTTAATTTATTTTAAAATCACTATAGCATTAAATAGTTTCCCGTAACATTTTTGGGAAATTGAATATTTGATTTATTTGTCTAAAATTATTGGAATTTGGTTATAATTGATTTATATAGGAATTATATTGATTATAAAATTAGTTTTTAATATTTGGAATGAAGCAAGTGAATTTTGTAGCATTATGAGTTATATAATTGTCTTCTAGTTTCTTGTTGTGTTGTGATTGTCTTGACTATGTGAAATTGATGTTTTCTTCTTGGCTATGTGTGGTATGGAATGCTTATTAGCTGCTAGATGGATCTCTATTCTTGTAAGTGTTCGGAGAGTGTCAAGTGTCATTTGAGAACGAATGTTTTCCATGTGCGGGAGATTATAAGATCCCGAAAATGACTTAGGTGAACAAGAGCCTAACTTTGTTGTCATCATCGTATAAGGTCCTAAATATGCCTTTTTTTGACGTGGTTTCAACGTATCTCTTTGCGAACCCAACTAGCATACCATCGGGTCCAACTTTTTCAAGGTGGGTGCACCACAGTAAGTTCCACGGGGCCCTGGAGATGCGGTCGATTTGTAATGCCTCGAGTGTCCCTATTGGGGCTCGAACTGGCAACCTGAAGGACTTTGCCCTCAGGAATTTACAATCTTAGGTACACCTTAGGGTTAGGTCCTATATGTCTACTATATGGTATAGAGGCAGTAGCTAAAGTTTAGGTGCATTGGAAGTCAAACGTCAAGGGACGGCCAAGACGTTCGACGACTAAGTCGCCTATATACCTAATAGGTGGATCTATTTTTTTATGTGTGATTTATGAGGTTTTAATGTACTTAAAGGAGTTATTATGTAATTTTTAGCTAGTGTGTCGAGTTTCATGGAGTTTGGAAGTCAAACGTCCATGACGTTCGAAAGATGTGCCTTGAAATGACCTTGTGTGTCTAGACATGTTTCGTCGAGTTTTAAGTATTCTTTTTTGATGAAATTCATGTGAGAGGTGATAAACTCAAATGATATCATGTTTGGGTTGTGAAACTCAAGGCAAAGATCCCGAAGGACCAACCAATGGTCCTTGAGGAAGGACCCATGTTGGTGGCCAAAACTACCCAAAGGCAGTCCACCTGTGTATGGCAATCGACGGCTAGTGGCCTGGTCGACGCCCCACAGGTTGTGGGCATAGTTTGATACTTAGCCTGGGGAGAAAATATCACATTTCTAAGTTTCTGAACCCATTGTCAAATGGCAGGCCGTAAGTGGACCTATGCCCCGTCTATGGGCGACCGAGCGATGGTTAGTGTGACCTGCGTGTTGTCTTACTGATTAAGTTCGGGGTGATATTGTAATTTCCCCCCTCCCTTTAAGTTAAGAGTATTGTAGGTTTATTAAGGGTATTTTGAGTTTTTTAACAAGTATACAAGTGTTTAACACTTATAATATTTTATTCTTTCAAATCAATACTCCAAAATCCCTTAAGAACTCCCAAAGACTTCATTGAAGTCAAAAATCAAGAAAAATCTTAATGTGACGTTCTGAGTGGAAATTATTCATCAACACAAACAATTATCTTCATCAAGTTATGTATTTTTATCCTTGAAACTCTTTTAATCAAGGATCCCCAATTCTCAAGATGTTTTCTATGTTTTCATCATTCTTTCAAATCAAAACTCCGAAATCCCTTAAGAACTCCCAAAGACTTCATTGGAGTCCAAAATCAAGAAAAAGCTTGATGTGATGTTTTGAGTGGAAATTATTCATCAAAGTGAACAATTATCTTCATCAATTTATGTATTTTAATCCTTGCATCAATTGTTTTCAAACGTCTTTTACGGATTAGATTGAAGTTGTATTAATGATTTTAACCTAAATTACCTATGAAACCAAGAATTTGGATGAACACAAGCTTTTTTTACTATGTTTTGGGTTATTTGATAATGATCTGATATTGATTGATTCTTCTGTAGTTTTATGTGGGCTATCCATTGATGTAATAATTGTAGTAAATTTATATCTAGGTTGTATTAGATTGATGAAATTACACTTAATTGACCTAGTTCATTGATTGTTGTAGTTTTATGTTGAATTTTTGTTATGGTCTTGGGTAAGGGTCTTGTGTTATGGAATTGAGTAAGTTGACTTTGGATTTATATGTTGAGGATTATGTGGGGGTGTGCTTTGATGTTTCCTTTAATATAATGTTATTTATACTTCGATGCTATTGTGATTGGTATGATCCCCTTATGGTGGCGGTGTTATATGTTTTACTTGCAATTGATGTGGCCTTGTCGGCGTTATTTTATGTACTATGATGATTTTGGCCTTGTTGACAACTATTTGAAGTAATATGACTATTTTTCTAGTTTTTTTTATGTGAAGCATTACAATATCTATCTACCTGTGGAGTCATATATATTTTCTTTTATTCATGTTTTCTTAGGTGACCATGTTAGACTATGCCTTCGACATTATGAGTATAGTGTTGGGTTGAGTTTTGGTTATTCCTACTTGGATCTATGAGGGCATGTCGATTTAATTAATGATGTTATGATAGTATATAGGATGACTTGAAGATGGTAGGGTTGTTTCTAGGTGCTTCTAGAATGACTTGCATCATGAGTTAAAAGGTGAAGTATCTGGTGTCTTGTCTTGGTTTTCTTGTGTCCCTTGGTTTATGCATATATGATTATTAATATGTGATGTCTTGATTTAGGGTGATAGAACTCTTAGTCTTGAACTTAGGAGTAACATGTGATATTAATGAACTTATGAGAGTCTTTTATATGAAAACCTTAACTTAGTGGTAAGATTAAGACTGTTGAAGTTGTAAGCCTTAATGATATCCTTCAAAGTAAAGGAATGATAAACTTAGGGTTAATTGACTGGAACATCATCATATTAATCCTTAAGAAGTCATCATGATATTCTTGTCGCCATTGTGAGGTAGCCCTGGTAAACTTTCTTTTGTAGGGCAAATGTGTTTGAGTTATGAACTTGTTATGGAACCCTTTTATGTGAACCTAATGTGTGAATTACTCTATGAGAAAGAAGGCTAGCACAGAGTGAGTATGGTAAGGACAAGTAGTTCTAGTTAAAGGAGTTATACGATATTACAAAGTATGCCCTTCATATTCCTTAACCATATGCCTAAATGGGATGTGTCTAAGTTCTACCCTTGGCAAGTGGAACAATCTCATCGGAGTAGGATAGAACTTTGTATTCCATGTCTTACTATCATGGTCTATGTCGATTATTGCCTATTCTAGTCATATGTTATACCTATTAGCATTAGAGAAGTGTATGAGGTTTAGGTGGTGGTATGATACGCTATCTAGACATTACATAATAGTCTTTGAAGATGTTACTTGGAGTTCCTAGGTCTTGTCTAAGACCATATATTGAATGTACTTTATGTGGTGTATGAGTCTTAATGAACTAATGAATTATATTAAGCAGTATGTAAATGAATAAGTACCTAATCTAAAGTGACTTAAGGATTCCTTATCTAAAAAGTGAAGAGGGCGTAAGAGATGATCTCTTCATGTCTTATATATCGAAATCTTGAGGATGACTCTAGTTAGGGAAGATGTTTGGTGGTGCGGACATGATCTAAGCCTTAGATAGTCTTGAGGACTATTTAGGTAATCTTGAAGAGGTCAATCATGGACGTTATCTTCTTAATTTACTTAAGTAGATCTTTAGATAGCCTTTGGAAGGAGAATGTCATATCATCTATGTGTCAGCGTGTTAAGTGAGATTGATTCTATTCTAGGGAGTCTATAGGATCTGTTAACTGTGTGTGTAAGGGATTGTATGGGAGGTCACTTCACAACTCGCTCAAGTGAGACTTAGAGTCACCTTTGGTAGAATAATTTTACCTTGATGTTTATGATGCTTGTAAGTGTGTATATGACTCATTATAAGTAATCCAAAGGGTTGTTTAGTCACTTCTAGAGAGGGTGTATAGTCGATCTATCTTTGTGTAACTTAAGTGAATCTTAGGGTAGCTTTGATTGAGAAGATTATGTCACGACCAGAGTCTAGACCCAGATGAGACGAGTGTCGTTGACCTCTCAGAGGTCGCAGACAAGCCTACATATGTCATCGTTAAATCATCTAGGTTAATTTTTGCGGAAAATTTGAAACTTTTAGTTACATGAAGTATACATAGACTTCATAGTAGGATACGTTATACTCATATACGATATATCTACATAGTTCATAAGCGTTCACAACAACCATCTAATACCAAGATGCTCAACTAAATGAAAAACCATATCTGCATAGAATATAAAGTTGCCAGAATGGCACCAAAACAATGTCTGAAAATAATTGATAAAGAAAAGCTAGTGGAACATACTCCATTTACTCAAACCTATATCTAAGCTAGAATATAATAGGCAAGCGTCCTGAAAAGCATGAGGTTCTACCAAATTCAGATGAATGCTCCATGTACGGATAGCTGCAACATTGTATCGTAAGCTCTAGCGTCCGCCTGTGCCTACACCTAAGAGTATAGAGTTGTATGGGATTAGTACACGCTTGTACTAAGTGTGGGTATATGACAGCACACACCAAGGACATGCATGATTAAGAGGGAGCTCTCTTCTAACGATATGAGTTATGGAAAGTCAAGTCAGTGGACTTGCCAAATTTAAATTAGGAAGTCATGCCATAAGAGTAACATGCATCATCATACTTATCATTATGCAAAAATAACATAACATATTACACATATAATATCACATAGTTCATATCAATCTTTTATATTCCATGAGACTTTGGAGACATGGACTTGACATTAGGACTTCCCAAAATGAGGGCTCAACATATGGGACAACAACTAGGGAGCCTTCTTTAGCTAACAAAGAGTCTGCTTTATTCATTCATATGTACTTCATTTTTATTCTTTCATATACTATTTAGTGTGTTTCAAACTCTTACTTAACCCTTCTAGGGTTACATCATTTTATAACATACATCTTAGGCTCACTTACTTTTAAACGTATGGTAGACTTATGAGTCAACACATACAAGCCATGAGGCTTCATTCATAGTTTATCTAAGTGATTCATGTTTACCCAATATTATGTGGAACAAGACTTATGCATCTTATAGATATGCTAAGATATTGGTTTCGATCTTTAGAGGAAACATTCATTAAATATTTGTTTATGTATGACTTATGTGTCAATAATGAATTGGGCAAGGGAACCTGAGTTCGAATTCCTTGAACAACACTTAATCATAATTTAAACTTTATAATTGCAATTTTAAATTTGAAAGACCCTAGTTAGATTCCCATCAACCCCATAATATTTCCTTCTTGTTCTCCTCTCCTTTTGCATTGTATGGCAACGAGGTTGTTGGTTTAATCCCACAAAAGTTCATTATTTGTAACGACCTGTTTGGTTGTTTTGAGATGTAGAGTTTATTCTAGTAATAACTGTCCGAGTCAAAGGATCCCACGACGGACCGTCATGGGCACGACGGACCGTCGAGGGGGTCTCGTTCCAAATCACTTAGAATTCTGAAATTTGGGTAGTGAGATCGACTCTCTAAACTTCGTGACGGAATGGCAGGATGGACCGTCGTTGGCACGACGGACCGTCACAAATCCTTCCACAGAATTAACTCTCTGAACTTTGTGACGGACCTCCAGGACGGACCGTCACAGTCATGACGGACCGTCACAGGCTGCGTAACCCTGACTGGGTCGGATTTGTATTACAAGTTTTTAAGGGCCGTTTTGGACTATTCATGCTTATAATTATAAAGTTAGTGGATTAATGTAAATAATTCAATTCCTTGGGGGTTAAAGGAGATACCTTGACATAAAAAGTGGGTTTATTTTTATCATCTTTTATACTTAATTATATGAACAATTAGGTAAAAGAAAAAGGGCTTGAATAAGAAAAACAGAAAGAACAGAGAGAGAAGGGAGAAACGAACGAGAGAAAGAGAAGAACGTAGAGGAAGCAAAGGTTTTGGAAGATAGCTTGTTTGATCGTGATTCTTCGGTGGAGGTAGGTTATGGTTTATGCTATTTCATAGTAAACTCTTAATAGCGAATGATATGTATTGGGTAGTATTGTAAAGTCTTCTATATGTTTAATTGTTTGCTTGCATGATGTGATGATGTAATTGTAATGGTTTGGGAAGATGAGGTTGTGAATCTTAAATCTTTAATTTACTTTGTTAATGATGATGCCTTGGTATAAAAGAAAGCTTGATGAACTAAAGTAATGAGATTAGAGGATCGGGTGTCACGTTCTGGCACTAGTAGAGTATTAGAGGATCGGGTGTCACGTTCCGACACCAGGATAGTATTAGAGGATCGGGTGTCACGTTCCGACACCAAGATAGTATTAGAGGATCGGGTGTCACGTTCCGACACCAGGAAAGAATTAGAGAATCGGGTGTCACGTTCCGGCACCAGGATAGTATTAGAGGATCGGGTGTCATGTTCCAACACCAGGATATAATTATAGGATTGGGTGTCACGTTCCGACACCAGGATAGTATTAGAGGATCGGGTGGCACTTTCCGACACCAGGATAGTAGGGGATCGAAGTTTCACGTTCCGACACCAGGATAGTAGTAGTGGAGCGGAGTGTCACGTACCGACACAAGAGAAATAAAGAGAATGAAAACTTGAATTATGTTAATATACTCAATTTAAAGAACTAATTCCCAAATGATTATGATGAGGGGGGGGGGCTTGAGTCCTCATAGATGTGCTGGGTGTTGTGGCCAATGGTTATGGTATTTGTTGTTATCACCTGTTGAGTATGTAGTTGATTTTAATTTATTATTTGATATATACTGTTTTCTATTTTGAGTTGGCCGATGATACCTACTCAGTACTTGTGCCTTGTACTGACCCCTATTTGTATTTTTTTCTTGATTATTTGTGGAGTGCAGGAAACGTACCATCGTCTTCAACTCGTCCTCAACTCTAGCCAGTCTTCATCACGCCAGATTTCAGGGTGAGCTATTGCTTCTAGCTTGGACTGGATCTTCCTCTTCATCTTGATGCCTTGAAGTTCTGGCATGGACTAGCTTTTTACTTATTTTAGCTTCTTAGATACTCATAGATTTAGTAATTTGAGGATAGATGTACTTGTGGTGATGACTTCCAGATTTTGGGGATAATAGTTAATGAATCTTAGAAGTTATTTATTGGTTATATTAATGAGTTTAAAGTCTTCCGCATTATATTCTATTATTATGGTTGAAATGTTGGGGTTTAGATTTGTTGGTTTGCTCACAAAGTAGGATAAGTGTCGGTGCCACTCGCGGCTCGTTTTGGGTCGTGACATTATTTTTCTTTTAATTTATGTCTTAACTTTCTTACCAATCAAGGAGGTTATGGGTTCGATCCCCACTCTCCACATATATTTTCTACTTTATATTTCTCCTAACTCTCTAATCTATTCAAGAGGTTGTAGGTACAATCCCCACTCTCTACATTTTATTTTCTCATTTATTTTTATCCTATATCTCTCATCTATTCAAGAGGTTATGAGTTCAATCCCCACTCTCCACATTTTATTTTCTCCTTTATTTTTCTTCTAACTCTCTCATCTATTCAAGAGGTTGTGGGTTTGAATCCCTACAACCTCACCTTATTTTAATTTACATTTTCTCCTTACTTTCTCAATCTGCCAACAGGTTGTGGGTTTGAATCCCACATATCTCATTTTTAATTATTTTTTATTTCATTCTTCTCCTCTCTCCTTCACCCGTCCAAGAGGTTGTGGGTTCGAACCCCACACGCCTCACTTCATTTTCTCTTATTTCCCCCCTAAATATTCACTTGAGCTTTACCCCATTTCAAATCCCCCTTACCACATTTTATTATTTAATTTTTTATGGCATGTATATGGTGAGGGCTTGGGTTAAATACCCATTGACTTGAAGCATTAAAAAAATATATTTTTGAATGTGAATTTTATACAGTAAGCTGCCCAATTTTTTTTTCCAAGAATGCTGGAAATATTGTTCACCCTCTTTACATTCAATTTTCTCAACTTTTAGATGATAGATTTAGGATAAATTTTCGTGTAACATCTAATATATCTTTAGGCCATTTTTATTGATATTTTCAAAAGTTTAATCACCTTTTTTCAGTCCATTTTCTCACCCTCTTTCATGTAAAACATCAAGACATTCGAGTAGTTTTTAGGGAGATCTTTAGGTGCATTTTAAAGGTTACTTTCAATCAAGAATTATCATTCAATTAAGCAACTTTGAACTCATATTAACATCATGTTTTAAACATATTCATATACATAAAATACAACATTTTAACATGTAAAAATCTAGGCTTCAAACCATGGCTAACTCACGGCACACACATGCACACTCAAGTAAACGTAATTCACTTTTTTCGAAACACATCTTTCATTTCTCACATAATTTTCGAATACACATTCAAACACGTAATAACAACCAGCCCTAAAATCATCTACCAGAAATCGTACCAACGCATACTTAAGTCTTTCAAAGGATCTAATGACAGGGGCATGCAACGGGGACAACCTTAGTTTCTCGATTGGAATTTAAACTTAACTTAGGGGTCTCTTGGGAAAGGGACCAAGAGAGAAGAAAACCCATACCTTAATGTCGTTCAAAATTGTTTAAGTGCTAAAAATTTACCACGAAATCAAGCCTCACCACCAAAACATCGAGCACAATCCCGTCAAGAACTTTGTTTTGCTTTATGTTTTCAGACTAAATTTTCTTCTGAGTTGTTCTTTTTAGATTTCAAGTTCTTGATGAACTTTATATTTTTTTTTCAAGTTCTCTTAGAGAAAAATCAGACATTCAAGTGCGCTGAGAGTAAGAGATAAACATGAGTTTGCGTTAATCTCGGATTAGGAGAGTCAGGTGGAGACTTAGTCAAACTAGGACTCATCATTATTTATTATTATTAATTAATATTATTATTATAATAATAATAATAATAATAATTATTATTATTATTATATTATTATTATTATTATTATTATTATTCTTATTATTATTATTCTTATTATTATTCTTATCTGTTCTTACTGTTATTATTATATTATTATTCTTATTATTATTCTTATTCTTATTCTTATTCTTCTTATTCTTATTATTATTCTTATTATTTAAAATCTGATTTTCCTTTACTTAAGTCAAAAAATTAAATATTAATTTATTTAACTAATTCACTAAATACAATAAATAGATTAAATCTTGCTTCAACCTATGTTCAAATCCGAGTGGAGCAAGATTTTGCACAAAGGCCAATTTCAGCCCTTCCTCTCAAAATGCCCCTTAACCATATTAAATGATTAATTAATTAAATATATAGGGTAATTAAAATACCACCCCTAACTTGAAAAACGACCATTTTCCTCTAGACCCACGAAACATAAGATTTTCCCTTTTTATGTTCGGTAAGTACTCATCCGGGTAAATCTTCATAATTGGGTGCCCTACATGGATGGACCCAACCTTTCCTAGCTCAAATAACTCACCAAGTTAGTTGGTTTGGCTGTTGCATAGAGGTTTGGTTCTACACGCATCAATCCGTGTGAACACGGTCTAATCGTATGCATTCTAGACACATTAAGCATTACTTAGCATATCGATGTTTTAGGGTTGTTACATTATCCCCCAATTAGGAACCTTCGTCCCTGAATGACACTTCTTATAATATAGCACAACGTCTGTCATATCATAACATATTCACTATGCACAGTCAAGCAATAGCAACAAAGAATGGAGAGATAAGGAAACTTTAACTTAACATGAGGATAGAGGGATCTCATATCGGCCTCGTCCTCCCACGTAGAACCCTCAACAAGATGTCTCCTCCATAATACCTTAATTGTGACAACCTCCTTGTTCCTCAGCCACTTGACGTGTCTGTCTAAAATCTCAACAGGTACCTCCTCCAAGGTTAATCTTCATCAACCCCCAAACCTTCAACAGGTAGAATCGATGCTAGATTACTTAGGAACTTAATTAACATAGATACATGAATGACTTGATAAACTGAAGCTAATTGCGCAGACAATGCCAACTCATATGCCACTTCACCCACCGCTGTAGGATCTCATATTGTCAAACATACCTCAGACTCAACGTCCCCTTTCCTGCCAAATCTCATCAAATCCTTCATAGGTGATATATTAAAATAGATTACATGCTAAAGGTTGTCTAAAGTGAAGAATAAGTAATCACACTATACAGTGAAGTAATTCACTATAACAATGAATAAGGTTACTGTAAAGTGGGTTCTAAAATTAAGATTTTTTATTTAAGTATTATCTTATGTGTTTATATGTTGTTGAATGTTGTTCTTATGATTATAATATGATTTTTATGAAAAGATGCATATGTTCAATAAATTTCCATTTTCTTGATATCCGTGCATAAGGCCATACTTAGTACATGTGTTTGTACTAACTCCATGCTTTTATCTATCTATATAGTTATTGGTAGGTGAGTAGCTTTTGGGAAGTGAAGACTAGGACCATAGACTTTTAAAAGAGAAGTTGAAGTATGTCCTTATTTGACTCGAGGGCATATATTTCTTTTACGTTTTCATTTGAATTATTGTAATAGACTAAGTATTTCTATATTCGTATTTAGAAGTATGGGTCGTGTCCCAAGTATTCTTGTGTCTTAAGATGATGAGATTGATACTTAGTATTTCCTATTGCTTTATATGTGTAACGACCTGATTAGTCGTTTTGGAGCAGCAGAATAATTTCTGGAAAAACTGGCTGGGGACGACGGAAGTCGTGACGGACCGTCGTAGTCACGCGGCCCGTCGTGAATGATTCGTCCCATGACACTTAGCATTTGAATTTGGGTACTGGAAATCGACTCTCTGTAAATTGTGACGGACCTGCAGGACGTGCCGTCACACACCCACGACGAACCGTCGTGAGTTTCCGTTGCAAAACACTTCAACGTTTGAGAATTTGGTTCGAGAAACGAGTTTCTGACCGCCATGACGGACGTGCAGGATGGACCGTCACAGGCGTGACGGACCGTCACTGCGTGTCCGTGGTGACGAGGGGTTTTTTGGGCAGGCGCGACGACGACCGTGACGGACCGTCGCAGGTTCGACGGCCCGTCACAGGTCACGCAGTCCCAGACAAATGGATTTCTTCTCCACACGTTTTAAGGGTCGTTTTGACTATTCTTTCCTTAATTAGAAAGATTGAGGGGTAACATGATAAGTCTAATTACTTAAGGGTTAAAAGGGTAACCTTAAGTTAATTAGGGTTTTATTTGTCCTCTTTTAGTCTTATTATTATATGATTAATTAGGGTAAAAGAAAGAGGTTTGAACATAAGAAAACAAAAGAGAGAAAAGGGAGAAACGAATTGAGAGAAAGCAGATCGATCGAATTGGTTGAGGAGAATAGCAAGCTTGGGAATTTCTGGTGGATTCCAATTCTTCGGTGGAGGTAGGTTATGGTTTTGTATTACGATATTCGTAGTGAACTCTTGATAGTGAATAATATGTGTTGATGATATTGTAAACCTGTCTATATGCTTATTGTATGCTTGTATGAATATGATTATGTGATGTATTAACAAGCATGATGAAGCTATTGAATCCCAATCTTGAAAGAAACTTTAATCTATGATATTAATGATAATGCCTTGGTATAAAGGAAGGCTTGATGAATTAAAGTGATTGGGATTGATGATGCCTTGGTTAGAGAAGGCTTGATGAACGGATATAATGAGATTAGTGGATCGAGTGTCACGTTCCGACACATAGAATTAGTGGATCGGAGTGTCACGTTCCGACACATAGAATTAGTGGATCGGAGTGTCACGTTCCGACACATAGAATTAGTGGATCGGAGTGTCACGTTCCGACACATAGTATTAGTGGGACGGGTGTCACGAACCGACACGTAGATATAGGGGATCGGAGTGTCACGTACCGACACATGTAGGGATCGGAGTGTCACGTTCCGACACATATAGGGGATCGGAGTGTCACGTTCCGACACATATAGGGGATCGGAGTGTCACGTTCCGACACATGTGGGGATCGGAGTGTCACGTTCCGACACATATAGGGGATCGGAGTGTCACGTTCCGACACATATAGGGGATCGGAGTGTCACGTTCCGACACATAGTGTAGGGGATCGGAGTGTCACGTACCGACACAAGAGAAGAAAGATTGAATCTCGAAAGATGATAATATATTCAACATAATGAACTTAATTCCCAAATGAGTATGGTAATGAGGCTTGAGCCCTCATGAATGAACTTGATGGTGTTATTGATGATTATGATACTTGTTGTTGCTACATGTTGAGTTTATAGTTGATTTATAATATTATTTGATTATATTGTTCCCTATTTTGAGTTAACCGATGATATCTACTCAGTACGTGTGGTTGTACTGACCCCCTACTTTTATGTTTTCTTTTGTTATTTGTGCTATGCAGCAAACGTTCCGTCAACTTCGACTCTGCAGTAGATCAAGCCGTCTTCACTCCATCGGAAATCAGGGTGAGCTAATGCGTCTAGCTTGGACTGGGTCTCCTTCTTCAAGTCTTGATGCCTTGAACTTCCGGCATGGACTAGTTTTTAATTGTTTTTAGCTTTTAGACATCCTTAGATTAGTAGTTTGAGATAGATGTTCTTGTGGTGATGACTTCCAGATTTTGGGAATATTAATAATAGTTTTGAGTTGTTTTTATTAATGAGTTTAAGTCTTCCGCATTATTTTCTGTTGAAATATCTTGAATGTTAAGGTTAAGATGGGTTGGTTCGCTCACATTGGGGGTAAATGTGGGTGCCAGTCGCGTCCCCCGATTTGGGTCGTGACAGACTTGGTATCAGAGCATTAGGTTCATTGGTCTCATCACACAAGAACAGGTCTAGTAGAGTCTTAAAGAACGGTAGGGGGACGCCTTTACTTTCTTTGAGAGGCTATAAGACTTTAGGAAAATTCCATTCTTTCATTCTTTCTTTCGTGCTACTACTTGAGTCCAATTGGTATCTAGGTGATACAAATTGGTATCTGACCATCTTCACTCTATTTCTCGATTTCGCGATGGTTAGAACTAGAGCAACGACCGCACCAGCAGCAACAACGGAAAGACAGGAAACGACTGAGCCAGCCACTGGGGCTGTGGCTCGAGGAAGAACAACGGCAAGAGGCCGTGGGAGAGGTCGTGGGAGGACGTCCTCTAGAGGGAGAGGACAAGCCCCTAGCCCATCTGATGCTAGGGCGGTGACTCCTCCACCGACCGAGGATGTGGTAAGAGAGGGTGAGGAAGGGGAAACTGAACAAGGGCAGAATGAGGAAATGCCACCCCAACCTACCCCAGAGATGATCAACCAAGTACTTGCTTATCTTAGCGGGTTGTCTGATCAGGGTCAAGCACCTCCAGTGGTTTCTGTACCAACACCTCCGTCGTTTCAGAGATACGACATGCGGCTACCATGGCTCCCCGCATGGATGCACCATTGGGAATAGGCACATTTCCACGTCTGACTACTGGGCCTATTATGACAAACGATCAACATGAACTTTTTTAGTAAGTTCTTGAAACTAAAACCTCCAGTCTTCAAGTGTGCAGAATCTGAGGATGCTTATGACTTTCTGGTTGATTGTCATGAACTACTACACAAAATGGGAATAGTAGAGAGGTTGGTGTCGTGTTCGTGAGCTATCAGTTCCAAGGGAACGCCAAAATGTGGTGGCGTTCACATGTTGAGTGTCAACCAACGGAGGCACACCACCTATGACTTGGGAATTATTCTCTAGTTTGTTCATGTAAAAGTATATCCCCCGCACTTTGAGGGATAGGAGAAGGGATGAGTTTTTGAGTCTTGAACAGGTTAGAATGACGGTTAATGCATACGAGGCTAAATTTCGCGCACTGTCCAGATATGCCACCCAACTCTGTTTCAGTCCACAAGAACGGATCCGCCGTTTTGTGAAGGGGTTGAGGTCAGAGTTGCGGATTTCAGCCTTACAGATAGCGGCAACAGCAACATCCTTCCAAGAGGTGGTAGACTTTGTGATAGAGGTGGAAGGAGTGAAACCGGATGACTTCACCCCAACGTCTACATCAAAGAGGTTTCGAAGGGGAGGTGAGTATAATGGTTCATATTCTAGAGGACAGAACTCCGGAGGTCACTCAAATCGACCAATACAGTCTTCACTACAGACTGTAGTTGGGGGTCCACCTCAGAACGGTCAACACTTCTCTGAGAGGCCGACGCGTGAACCCAGAGAATGTTATGGGTTTGGAGAGATTGGGCACATTAAGAGGTACTGTCCAAACCAGAGTTACAGACCCCCAATGGCTAGAAGGAAGAAGTGTTAATGGTAGAGGTCGTTATTCTGGAGGCGTGGTGGCCGAGGTAATGGTGGTCACCAAAAACGGCAGAGCTGAAGGGCAAAACGGAGCCACTACTACGCAACATGGTAGGGGCAACGGACAGACAAATAATGGGGCTCATTGCTACGCTTTCCCTGGGAGATCTGCTGAAGCGGAGGCGTCTGATGCTGTTATCACAGGTAATCTCTTGGTTTCTGATTGCATGGCATCTGTATTATTGACCCTGGCTCCACGTTTTCATATGTATCTCCTCATTTGCTAATGGCCTAAATTTACATTGTGAATTACTTGACATACCTATTCGTGTTTCTACTCCGGTGGGTGAGTCTGTGATAGTCGAAAAAGTGTATAGGTCTTGTTTGGTGATGATTTTGTGGGGAGCAACCTTATGTGGATTTGGTTATCTTAGAAATGGGTGGACTTTGATGTAATTCTGGGTATATGACTTGGCTTTCTCCAAACTTTGCGATTTTGGATTGTAATGCTAAAAACGGTGACGTTAGCCAAGCCTGGGGCAGATCAGTTAGTATGGGAGGGTGACTACACTCCCAATCCGGTGCGTATCATCTCCTTTATTTCGTGCTCAGAAGATGGTTAGTAAGGGTTGTCTAGCTTTCTTGGCACATCTTAAGGATGACACTACTCAAGTACCATCGATTGAGTCAGTTTCGGTAGTCTGTGAGTTTTTGGATGTGTCCCTGCAGATCTTCCGGTATGCACCAGATAGGGATATAGACTTCTGCATTGATTTGGAACCCGGTACTCGCCCCATTTCTATCCCCCGTATAGAATGGCTCCCGCGGAGTTAAGAGAATTAAAGGCTCAACTTCAAGAGTTGTTGAGCAAAGGCTTTCATTAGACCAAGTGCATCTCCTTGGGGTGCTCCGGTTTGTTGTGTTTGTAAGAAGAAAGATGGGAGTTTCGAATGTGCATAGATTACCGACAGTTGAACAAGGTAAACTATTAAGAAACAAGTACCCCATTCCTCGCATTGAGACTTGTTCGATCAGTTACAAGGGCTTGTGTCTTCTCTAAAATTGACTTGAGGTCGGTTATCACCAACTGAAAATACGAGCACCGGATGTTCCAAAGACTGCTTTTCGAACTAGGTATGGGCATTATGAGTTTGTGGTAATGTCGTTTGATCTTACTAATGCCCCTGCTGCCTTCATGAGCTTGATGAACGGGATTTTCAAGCCATATTTGGATCTCTTTGTGATTGTGTATTGATGAGATATACTGATATACTCCAAGAGTAAGAAGGAACATGAAGAGCATTTGAGAATGGTGTTAGAGTTGTTGAGGAAGAAAAAGCTTTATGCGAAATTCTCCAAGTGTGAGTTTTGGCTAGATTCAGTGTCCTTCTGGGGCACGTGGTTTCTAGGATGGAGTGATGGTAGATCCATCAAGATTGAGACGGTAAAGAATTGGGTAAGACCTACAAAGTGTCAGAAATAAGGAGTTTTGTGGGTTAGCTAGCTACTACTACCGCCGATTCGTCAAGGGATTCTTTCCATTGCTTCCCAATAGACGAACTTGACTAAGCAAAACGTCCCATTTGTATGGTCGGATGAGTGTGAGGAAGCTTCCAGAAGCTTAAGACTTTGTTGACTACCGCACCTATCCTACCTTGCCGGTAGAGGAGGGCAAAAACTTCATTGTTTATTGTGATGCATCCTATTCTGGTTGGGGGTGCAGTGCTAATGCAGAGAAAAATGTGATTGCTATGCTTCAAGACAATTAAAAGTGCATGAACGCAACTATCCGACCCATGACTTGGAGTTGGCCGCGGTAGTATTTGCACTAAAGCAATGGAGACACTATTTTGTATGGGGTTAAGTGTGAAGTCTATACGGACCATCGTAGCCTACAGTATGTCTTCACTCAGAAAGACTTGAACTTGAGACAGAGGAGATGGATGGAACTACTGAAGGACTACGACATCACTATTTTGTATCATCCGGGGAAGGCTAATGTTTGTAGCGGATGCTTTGAGTAGGAAGGCCGGAAGCATGGGAAGTCTAGCTCATTTGCAAGCTTCTAGACGCCCATTGGCTAGAGAAGTGCAGATTTTGGCTAATGACCTTATGAGGTTAGAAATAAACGAGAAGGGAGGACTGTTAGCTTGTGTAGAGGCAAAATCCTCTTTCTTGATCAGATTAAGGGGAAACAGTTTGATGATGAGAAACTAAGGCGAATTCGAGATAAAGTGTTGCAAGGAGAGGCTAAGGAAGCAATAATCGATGGGGAAGGGTGTTTTGAGGATCAAGGGAAGAGTATGTGTACCCCGCATCGATGATTTGATCACCACTATTCTTACAGAAGCTCATAGTTCCGGATATTCTATACATCCTGGTGCAACCAAGATGTATCGCGACCTAAAGCAACACTTCTGGTGGAGTAGAATGAAGCGAGATATTGTTGAGTTTGTTGCCAGTGTCCAAATTGTCAACAAGTAAAGTATGAACACCAGAGGCCCGGAGGAACACTTCAGAGAATGCCCATTCCTGAATGGAAGTGGGGAGAGAATCGCAATGGACTTTGTGGTTGGTCTTCCAAAGACATTGGGTAAGTATGACTCTATTTGGGTGATTGTGGATAGGTTAACTAAGTCTGCTCACTTCATTCCTGTCAAGGTGACCTACAATGCAGAGAAGTTAGCAAGATCTACATCTCAGAAATCGTTCGGTTGCATGGAGTTCCACTCTCAATCATATCAGATAGAGGTACGCAGTTTACTTCTAAGTTTTGGAGAACACTACATGCTGAATTAGGTACTAGGTTGGACCTTAGTACTGCATTTCATCCTCAGACCGATGGTCAGTCTGAGCGAACGATTCAAGTTTGGAGGATATGCTTCGCGCATGTGTGATAGAGTTTGGTGGCCATTGGGATAGTTTCTTACCTGGCTGGGAGTTTTCATACAATAATAGTTATCACTCTAGTATCGACATGGCCCCATTTGAAGCATTATATGGGAGGAGGTGTAGATCTCCCATTGGTTGGTTTGATGCCTTCGAGGTTAGACCTTGGGGACTGATCTGTTGAGAGATTCTATGGAGAAGGTGAAAGCTATTCAAGAAAAGCTTTTAGCGGCTCAAAGTAGACAAAAGGAGTATGCAGACCGAAGGGTTAGAGACTTGGAGTTCATGGAAGGTGAACAAGTCTTGTTGAAGGTTTCGCCCATGAAAGGGGTGATGCGGTTTGGCAAAAGAGGTAAGTTAAGTCCAAGGTACATTGGACCATTTGAAGTGCTTAAAAGAATAGGGGAGGTGGCTTATGAATTAGCCTTGCCCCCAGGGCTGTCCGGAGTGCATCCGGTGTTTCATGTATCCATGTTGAAGAGATACCACGGAGATGGAAACTACATCATCCGTTGGGATTCAGTTTTGTTGGATGAGAACTTGACTTATGAAGAGGGAACCGTTGCTATATTAGATAGAGAAGTTCGCAAGTTGAGGTCGAGAGAGATTGCATCCATCAAAGTTCAATGGAAGAATCGACCGGTTGAAGAAGCTACTTGGGAGAAGGAGGCAGATATGCAAGAAAAATACCCACATCTGTTTACAGATTCAGGTACTCCTTTTCGCCACTGTTTTCTTCTGTTGATCGTTCGGGGACGAACGATGGGTAAATTGGTATCTATTGTACGACCTGATTAGTCGTTTTGAGCAGCAGAATAATTTCTGGAAAAACTGGCTGGGACGACGGAAGTCGTGACGGACCGTCGTAGTCACGACGGCCCGTCGGAAGATTCGTCCCATGACACTTAGCATTTTGAATTGGGTACTGGAAATCGACTCTCTGTAAATTGTGACGGACCTGCAGGACGTGCCGTCACACCACGACGAACCGTCGTGAGTTTCCGTTGCAAAACACTTCAACGTTTGAGAATTTGGTTCGAGAAACGAGTTTTTCTGACCGCCATGACGGACGTGCAGGACGGACCGTCACAGGCGTGACGGACCGTCACTGCGTCCGTGGTGACGAGGGGTTTTTGGGCAGGCGCGACGACGACCGTGACGGACCGTCGCAGGTACGACGGCCCGTCACAGGTCACGCAGTCCCAGACAAAATAGGATTTCTCCACACGTTTTAAGGGTCGTTTTTGACTATTCTTTCCTTAATTAAAAGATTGAGGGGTAACATTGAATAAGTCTAATTACTTAGGGGTTAAAAGGGGTAACCTTAAGTTAATTAGGGGTTTATTGTCCTCTTTAGTCTTAATTATATGATTAATTAGGGTAAAAGAAAGAGGGTTTGAACATAAGAAACAAAAAGAGAGAGAAAAGGGAGAAACGAATTGAGAGAAAGCAGATCGATCGAATTGGTGAGGAGAATAGCAAGCTTGGGAAATTTTGGTGGATTCCAATTCTTCGGTGGAGGTAGGTTATGGTTTTGTATTACGATATTCGTAGTGAACTCTTGATAGTGAATAATATGTGTTGATGATATTGTAAACCTGTCTATATGCTTATTGTATGCTTGTATGAAATGATTATGTGATGTGTATAAACAAGCATGATGAACCATTGAATCCCAAATCTTGAAAGAAACTTTAATCTATGATATTAATGATAATGCCTTGGTATAAAGGAAGGCTTGATGAATAAAGTGATTGGGATTGATGATGCCTTGGTTAGAGAAGGCTTGATGAACGGATATAATGAGATTAGTGGATCGGAGTGTCACGTTCCGACACATAGAATTAGTGGATCGGAGTGTCACGTTCCGACACATAGAATTAGATGGATCGGAGTGTCACGTTCCGACACATAGAATTAGTGGATCGGAGTGTCACGTTCCGACCATAGTATTAGTGGGACGGGTGTCACGAACGACACGTAGATATAGGGGATCGGAGTGTCACGTACCGACACATGTAGGGGATCGGAGTGTCACGTTCCGACACATATAGGGGATCGGAGTGTCACGTTCCGACACATAGGGGATCGGAGTGTCACGTTCCGACACATGTAGGGGATCGGAGTGTCACGTTCCGACACATATAGGGGATCGGAGTGTCACGTTCCGACACATATAGGGGATCGGAGGTCACGTTCCGACACATAGTGGGTAGGGTCGGAGTGTCACGTACCGACACAAGAGGAAGAAAGATAATGAATCTCGAAAGATGATAATATATCAACATAATGAACTTAATTCCCAAATGAGTATGGTAATGAGGCTTGAGCCCTCATGAATGAACTTGATGGTGTTATTGATGATTATGATACTTGTTGTTGCTACATGTTGAGTTTATAGTTGATTTATAATATATTTGATATATATTGTTCCCTATTTTGAGTTAACCGATGATATCTACTCAGTACGTGTGGTTGTACTGACCCCCTACTTTTATGTTTTCTTTGTTATTTGTGCTATGCAGCAAACGTTCCGTCAACTTCGACTCAGCAGTAGATCAAGCCGTCTTCACTCCATCGGAAATTCAGGGTGAGCTAATGCGTCTAGCTTGGACTGGGTCTCCTTCTTCAAGTCTTGATGCCTTGAACTTCCGGCATGGACTAGTTTTTAATTGTTTTAGTTTTTAGACATCCTTAGATTAGTAGTTTGAGATAGATGTTCTTGTGGTGATGACTTCCAGATTTTGGGAATATTAATAATAGTTTTGAGTTGTTTTTATTAATGAGTTTAAGTCTTCCGCATTATTTTCTGTTGAAATATCTTGAATGTTAAGGTTAAGATGGGTTGGTTCGCTCACATCGGAGGGTAAATGTGGGTGCCAGTCGCGTCCCCGATTTGGGTCGTGACAATATGAAAGAGATTTTAAAAACTATACTATGTTTTGTGAAATTTTTTATTTCCCCAGTACTTTTCACTATGTTTATGCGATGAATGATATGAAAGGGCTACTACAAGACCTTCGAGAGGTCAAGTACTCCGGTTGCAATCCGAGATTGCCCCAATCTTCTAGGGTGCATTTTCAGGATGCGACACTTTCGTAAGTAGTTCTATCAATAGAGATTTAAATTCTCTTTACTCTTCTCAATCCATTCTATAAGGGGTGATAAAAGTAGGAGTTGATCGGGGAATAAGCTCGATTTAAAGTTTGAGTTGTATTTCCGAGGGCGCTCCAAAAAAGTTTTCTAGGGTTCTGGAAAAATCAGATACAGTAGGTATGTCATTGATACCGGGACTCTTTAACTATGTATCAACTATGTGAGAAGTATGCCCCATAACCTTGATGCATCAACTTTTTTCCAAGGCCGCATAAATAATACTAGAAGGGGTGTGCATTGGTCGGTTCAATTTTATAAATTATCGATCTGGTTTATCATTTTTTGATCATTATCGTTCGGTTTCAATTTACACAGTAAAATGTCCATAAAATATTGTATTCCTTCTCACTTTCTGAATGTTTTGATATTTTAAAATGATAAAGATAATAAGAAATTGCATCTATAAGAGAAAATATAGTACGAAGGCTATAATTACATTATACGACCAAAAGATAGTATGAATTTTTTATGTTAATCAATTACGGTTCTTTAAAAACTTACAAATGCTACAACCTACAATTATATAATAGAACTAAAATAAGATATTCCAAAATACTAAAACTACAATAAAAAGCTACAATTGTAAACCTCTTACTTTAATATTTAGGTTTTAAGTAAACACTTAAACTAGTAAAGCTGGATAGCGTAAAGATGGTAGAGTACTAATAATTTAATATATTTATAATGTCTAATTTTATATTAAACTATTAATATTCTATAATTAGGCAGGGTAAGATAATAAATTATTACCATGTTTTTGGGTTATCTGTTTACCCAATAACTCAATAGTAAAAATCGATACCTAACCAATAACCAATAATTTATTTATAAACCCATTAAAAACCCAATAACCCAAAAACAATAACCGAATAACATTTTTTTCTGTTCAGTTTATCGATCGATTAGATTTTTACACACCCCTATATACTAGATGTAAATGATATCTCACCTTGTACTATGATGTGTAAAAATGTTGGATCTTTAAGACGCACATCCTTAGACCTACAATCTACCACAACATGATATTTATAAAGCCATTCCATCTTGCTAATAATATAAAAATCCTAGAAGGGCATTTCAATCAAATCACATGGGAATACTATGTTTTGAAACACGAAGGGATAATCTTGGTAAACTCGAGTACACACCACTTCAATTTCAACCAGCACATCATAATTTAGTATCACAGATTTCACATTTTCAGGAATAATAAGTGATGTACAAATATAGGAATGTGTAGAACCAGGATAAAACAATGTAAACACATCTTCTCCATCTTGATCATCCCTCTGCTTCATATCATAACCACGTCCAGTAGCCCTTTGTCTACTAGCTTGATTAGCTCCACTAGTACTTGTTGCTTGGGTGTTTTTAGATTTTGCACCTCCATTAGTCTTAGGAGGATTAATAGAAGTCTTATCAACCAAGCCATTAGTTATTAAGTAATAAACATTGTTAGGATTAGGATATTCCTTCACTTTATGATCAAAGCTCCCACTATCAAAACATGGATCATAGTATCTACTACCACATTGTGGACAAGTGGTGTAACGACCCTCAAAGTGAAATAAGGTTCTTAGAGAATCACTGTGTATAAAAAGGTTTAATATAGGTTAGGTATGTTTCTTATAGCATGCATACTTGATTTGAAGTGGTTTGGAGGTCAAACGTCCAAGAACATCTAGGATGTTCAAAAGTTGGTCATTAGACGTGCTAGTGTGTCCTTGTATGTTGGCCTTGTTTTTATGTGTTGTTTGGACTTATGAAACAGTAGAAGTGACACTTTCATCGTAATAGACATGCTAAGTGTCAGAACTTCTGGTACGACTGCCCGAGGACAACCCTAAGAGCCCCTAGGAGGACCTAAATATTGGACAAAGAGGCTGCCCAAGGCAGCTGCAGAATCAGTATGTGGAACTGCCTTCGCGTCGCGCGCCTGTGCATCACACACCCTACTTGAGGTTCACTGCTTTAAAATTATGTTAGGAAAATCATAGGCTGCCTCCACGATGTGCAACCACTTTCCAAATTCAATTGCATCGTTTTAAAGTCAAGTTTGAAATGTATAAAAGTCCCAATAAGTATGAGGGTGTTTTGATAACTTTAGGAGACGGTTATAAACAGTTATATGACTTATTTAACCCCTTTCCTAAGCTGAAACCCCAATACCCATTACAAAATCAAAATCCAAAATCTCTCTTCTCTTCCAAATCCTCTCAACCTGCATTGGAGGGAAAACTCAAGTTTCTAGCTAGTGGCTCATTTTAATGGTTTATTATTAATTTTTTGTGGAATTATCATGAAGTAATGTGTGGTGATCCTTCATCTTAGTTATACATTCATCTAGGGTGTTCTTTCAAATGATTCTCAAAGAAAATTCGTGATCAAAATTGCTATCTTTCATTCTAGTCATGTGTTCAGAGTAAAGTTGATTTCAAAAGCATTCTAACAATTAATTTATGATTAATCAATTATTTTAGGATGAATTTAAATCCATCCATGAAGAACCCATGATCTCCCTAATATCTTAAATTGGCCTATAATGTGGGTCTTGTGATCTTTACTCTATGTTGATTGAATTATGCTTCAATTATATTTAATTGAATATAAATAGTGTTATTAATATGAATTTAATATGAATTATTTATGATTTATAAATTATGATCAAGCTTTAGGGAATGGGTAAATTGATCTATATTCCTTTACTTACTATAGAGTCGATGGAATAGTGTACCTAATCAAATCTTGAAACCATGTTGTTCGAAGTATGATTTATTTTATGTAATGGTACCTTTAGCTACTTTTTTGACATGTATTGATGTTTAATTACGGAAACTGATCAATGATGATCAAAGCATGGAGGAATTGTTTGTTGGCCCTATTCTCTCTATTTTTCTGTAAATTTCCTAGATGATTAGCCTTGTATGACATTGTGTGGTACTGTCCACTTATGGTTGCGGTGCTTACCATTTTTGCATTCTATATGTGATGTGATCATGTCCTTTAAGGCAATTGTGTAATAACTTTGTGGTTATGATGATCATACAATGTGAAGCTATTTGCATAGTCTTCTAATACTAGTTCATGATCTAGGTTACATTGATGATGTGATGTCAAATGAATGAAGTTTTTAGGGTAAGGTTTGGTCTATTTGCTTCCAAATATGAATTCCTAATGGTGATTTACCCCTATATATGTACCCCTATATGAATGTGATATTAGCCAACGTAAGAAGTCTTGAATACAAATGTTAAAGTTTTCTTGTCTCCTATGTTATTATATGGTGTGTGGTCGATGCTGGAATGTTCATTGTTGTCTAAAGGATGGATTCCTCAATGTGATTTTTATAGACATTTTATGATCATGTTGACCAATGTATATACACGCACACCTCATGCATGCTTACAGGTGGTATAGGTTCATAGTGTCCAATGAAAGGATAATACTCATATGAAATAATGTATACTACTATGCATGTAAAGTATATGTGTCCATGAAGCATGAAATGTATCTTCACTATGATGACTTGATTGGTATACTAGTACAGGCAATAATATTGAACTTTGCCTATACATTGCACTTGTCTACAATTGACATGGACGTTTTGTTTCCTTTATCGAAGTTTCTTCCTGAAAGTGTCAACCTTATTGACTATGACAACAATCACAACTAGGTTGGGAATTCTCTTCTTTCTCGCGATCTCTTTTTAGCTTGAAGTACAACACATTGGTGAATCAATTGTTTTCATTTTTTATAAGAAAGAGGAACAACTGCATTTTTGTAGGTAAAATATGCTACAGCAAGACAAGAACCACTACTATATTTGAACATATGTTGCTGCCTACATTTTGTGATCATTATTCTTCCCCTTTTTTCTAGAAAGTTATTGTCATAGTTGTTGAAATTCGACCATATTTGACTCCAAATAACTATTGTGTCTTGCAAATTGGAGGTCAAATGACTCCCGTATTTTACCACACACATTGTTTAATTTTAGGAATTAATTTGTGAATTTTTGCTAAAGTGAATTACTTATGTCTTGTTGCGCAATTTCCTTGATGGCTTCTGCACTTTGGAGCTTATTTATATGGCATTTTGAGGAAATTTGTGGCTTCATATTGATGAAAATAAATGTTACATATATACTATGTAATGAATGGTTAGTATGAACAATTTTCTACAGTTATAAGGTCATTATTAGATTACTTTTGAAGGCATATTGTTTCTGAAGTTAAGGCAAATCATGGCTTCATTTGAAGCTTGATTTAAGACCAAACGATTGTTGCATTCTGGAGTTTTATATGACCTATTAATGCTATTAGTTTAGCCCTGTTGAGCTATACTCACTCTGGCTAGCGAGCTAAAGGCAGCGTCGCCTCTTTCTCTCTTTGGCAAGGACGAAAAAACATCAACACCAGCAGCCAGGATGTCCCTACCTCCTTCCTCCGCTGTTTTCTCTTTTCCAGAAGATCTGTTGATGATGAGCAGCTGCACAGATATGGTAAGCATCCGGTCCTCTCTTTTCCATTCTGTGAGGAAGCAGCTCTGACACAGTCACCTCCACCTTCAGAGATTCGAGTTCCGAAGCAGCTAGATGCCTACAATAACAAGTAAGCAAGCTAAAAAATCCAGAAAATTTCTCAAAGGGAAAAGGGTCTGATTTACCCCTCAACTTTGTCGTTTGGAGCTGATATACCCCTCGTTATAAAAGTGGCTCATATATGCCCTAACGTTATAAAAAACGGCTCACATTATACCCCTGCCGTTCCAAATGGACTCACATATACCCTTCATTTAACGGATTTAAAAATAATTTTAAATTTATATTAATACTTCTAAATTAAAAAAAAATTTATTTAGGGGTATTATGATTCTTCTATCAAAGTTCAAGGTATATTTTAATTTTTTTCATACATAAATTATTTTTTGACTTCTTTTGTTATAGTTATTTGAATTTCTTATCTTATTTTGTTTTTTTCTTTCATTTTCTTAGTTTAAAGAATAAAAAATTAAACTATTTTCTCTGTGTGTGGTTGTAATTTAATTTCGGATTCGAAGAAAAAAATTGGATCATCTATAATAACTTTTACAAAATATAGTAAAACATAAATAAATTTGATTATCAAAATAATACTTATAAATTAGGTCATTGAAACAAAAAAAGTCAAAAAAAAATATGTTTGACGAGGATTAAATTTATTCAAAGGAGATTATATTTTTAGAAAAAATAATAAAAATTAGTTTAAATTTTTTTTTTTTTTTTCCGTTTAGAGAAAAAGGGTATATGTGAGCCATTTGTTTACAAGTAGGGTATATATGAGCCACTTCATAACAGGGGTATATAAGCTCTAAATGACAAAGTTAGGGGTAATATCAGACCCTTTTCCCTTTCTCAAATTTTAGATCTGTATGGCTATGTTTTCTTCTCAAAAAATTTCTACTACTCTTTTTAATTGGTAGGAAAATGTTTAAATTTATAAATTGCTATTATTTTTTCGTTTTTGTGAGCATATTTTGATATTATTTTTGTTTATAAGCACTGTTAGAGTTTAATATTTTAATCATTATGATCCTGTATTTTGTGATAAACTCTCTGTTAAGTTATTTTGCATGTAATTATTTTACATGCTAGTGACGAAAGATGATTATCAACTGCTATTTTCCACTGATTTGGGGAACTTATTGGGTTGTCTTAATTGATTCTGTCCTTGAAATAGGAAATTGGGTACTTAGCTTAATTATGGCGTAGACTAATTGAAATACTCAATAGCAGGTTCATTTACTGTAAGTTGGGATCTTTATTCTTGTTGTATTGACTCTTGTTGTAACATCTATCTGTTGCTTTGCCTTTTGTGTTTAACTATTCTATTTTGATCACCAAAAAATATGTTTAATATTGTGTAATCTTTCTAATCTGAATCTGAGAATTGTAATTTGTGATTTATTAGAATTCAGTGTCTTCTGTTTTATGGTTGACCCTATTGAAATTGTAGGTGAATAAAATGAACAAAGCAAGGATGAAAGCAACGAAGACCTTACTTAAAGAATTAGTTTATATATTTATCTACAAACATTCTAGCACTAGTTTTGACTCTTTGGTCTAATTTTGTGAAGTTGAATGAATGCCAATTCTTGAACATTCTATGATTATTTTTATGATTAGGCTTAACTTTTGTGTACATCAATGTATGCTAACTCTTGAATTGTAAATCAAGATCATAAGTTTTTATCTTTATTATATGGATGCGACTAGTTCAAGTACATATCGGTTTTATATTTTTTATCATTATATAATAGTTTATATAAAAAATAAATAATATACAATTGCTACATGGCCTACAATAACCATTTAAAAATCCTACTTCAATATCTTAATAACATTGTTACAATAGTTTAGAAGAGTGATTGTAATAAAGTAGAACGAGATGTATAATAAAGTTGTTTCGATGGGTCTTTTGCAATGCTTCATAACTCTGGCAGCAACCGCAGAAAAGTGTCGTCCTAGACTAATGATTTGTTGTTGCTATAGATAGTGTGTTGACAAATTTACAACTATTGATATAAAACCGTTACGATAGACATATCGCAACTGACTTATATGCAACACACCAATTTCTGTTGCCATAATACAATTGCAATAGTATTTGAGTCTATTGCAATGATTGATCTTATGTTGCAGCAGATCTATTTTCTAGTAGTGTTCATAATAGAATTGAAGAAGAACTAACCTTTATACCTTCTGCCCTTTCATGACCTTCACACTTGCATCACCCAAGAGTACATGAACAATACATAAACAAGGTATATTCAGATGTAATACATAACAATTATCATTCTACATAATCCATATACTGATTATCTTCAACAATACCATAGAAATTTCAAGGTACAATGAGTTTAGGGAAGAACAAGGGTCCAAGAGTAAATCTCAAGTGATTACCAACATTTTGACATAATTACATAGTTAATTAACAATAAAGGATCATAATTCATCACAATTGACGAAAAATTTCATTTTGAAAAGAGGACCAATGTATTGTTGGAAACCTTAGTCTTGGGGGAAGTTTGAAAATGTCTTTGGAAGGACCGCTTGGGTAAAAGAATCCAAATAGGTAAAGAAACCATACTTGGGATGATTATCACAAATTTTAGCTGAATTCATTGGGGAATTTGTTCTCTTCTTGAAGCTCTAGTGTTCCATCAATGGAGGTTTGAGTTTGGGAAGAGAGAAACTAGAGAAAAGCAGAGGTAAGTGGATTTAAGGAATTTAGGTTAGTTTAATGACTTATTGCTCTTATATAGTCCATAATTAACTAAGTAAAATTGTCCCTAACCATTAATTAATTAACTAATCAGCCTAAATTAAACTAAAACTGGACAGGAAAGTGGGGTCTCAAACAACAAGACCCCATCGATACCTCCTCCACCCAACCGTGAACCATACTAGTCAAACATGGTTTTGATCAGAACATGGTTATTTGGAGCATTTTGTGAATTGGATAAGTGTTAACCAACGAGCCCCAATGATAAATCGTTGTTTGGTCTTGTGGTAGCACACTACCAATTGATAGTGTTTGAGGGACAAAGGTTGGGTCCTCCTCAAGGACCTTTAGTATCACGAACCAAAGTACACCCTAGATAATATGGTATATTTCAGGTCGCCACACAATGTACTCGACCTCTCGGAGGTCTTGCATAATCCCTTAGACATCATTATCACATATATGTATGTGAAAAGTAGTGCAAAATAAAACTTTTCACAACAATTGAACAATAGTTCAAAATCTCTTTATAGAAAAACATAGGAAAGGCTAAGTCTCCTTGTAGACATCTTAGACACACGAATATCTAGGGTCATAACTCATACATCAACATTATATAAAATATCAAAGTCTAATACAATGTTTTATAATAAGAGATTCTAAAAATTACTATGTACTTGAATCAATTGAGGCGATACACAACTTGCTTAAAAGGATGTTAATTCCATGCCTGCTTCCCATAACCTCCTCACTTGCCAAAGTAATCTACACAAGAATTCAATTCAATAAGGCCATGATCAAGTCACTCACATTATGGAGAAAATTAGGATTTAATGAATTCCTTGAGTTCGTAGAATTTTGATCTAAAATCATTCAATTAACATGATTTATAACATAAATCATTAATTCAAATCATTTTGTGTAAGAACCAAAGGCTAGAAACCAAAATAGAAGATTTCATGTTTTGAGAAATCTTAGAGAATCCTTTGATGTTGGGATATCCTTGAACAAAGAGAGTTCAAGGATGAAATATCAAACCTTTATTGAAGATATTCCACGAATTTGATGAATAATAAATGTAGAAATCAAGATCCTAGCCTCAACCTTGCTTCAAGATTCAATAAAATTCTTATTTGGGGTTTTGGTTTTGATTTTTCATAATGAACTCAACTTACGGTTCTAAACTTATAACATTATACCAAAAAAAAAAGTAACTGCCAATTCTCTTATATAGAAGCTAGGTTAATTTCCCACATTTCCCCTCACTTTGCCGAGACACTCGCAGAAAGTTGCACGTGCCAAACGATGATCCCACCTATAGGCGTCCACTAGGTGACGGGCTATACTAGAAACCGCTGTTTGGATCATAGACTCTTCTTTGGAGTATTAATCTCACACGCCTAAGTGTCGAGCAATGATCCTCATTAACGGACCGTTCCTTGGATAATGGGGTGTCGTTTGTAAAGTTGTAGATGTAGACTTCCTAGTGCAGTTGTAAGCTAAATGTTGGATCCTCCTCAAGGACCCTTAGGTTGGTCCTTGAGGATTCGTGCCCGGTTGTATCAATTCCAAATACTCTCGTCCAGAAGTTAGCAACCTTCCACATTAATTTGTACTCAAAACAACATGTAAAACATGCAAAGGCACACTAGAACATACAAGCACGTTTCGAGGCTAACTTTCAAATGTCTTTAACGTTCTTGGTAATTTGACCTCCAAAGTTTTCCAAACTCAATAACTTCCTCTGAAAAGTATATCAAACCATTTTAAGACCTTATAAACTCATGACACACATTTTGACTCTAATTTTAGCTGGTTTATTTTTAGGGTGTAACCTTCCCCCCCCCCCCCTCCCACTTGGAAAATATTTGTCCTTGAATGACACTAGAACACTTTAAACACCATAAAGAGATAAGGAATCAAGGATAGAATATCAAAACCATATCACACCATATAACATATATAGATAGGACAAACATCAACTCCACATAATTAAGAGACTCAAAACACAAGAACAAAATAGAAACTACATCTACAACTCATCATGCAATAAGACTCACATTTCTTCATTTTACATAGGAGAAGCTCCTTATCCACATATCCATGCTCATATACAAAATTTTTATGAAAATAAAGCCAATTTCTCATGAAAACTTAATCAAGTAAAAATTTCAAATAATATACACTAAAGCGTGCTCACTAACTCAACAATGTATCTTTTATTAAGTTTATTATGAAGGCGTGAAAATACGAGAAACAAAACCATATAAACTCATTCTAACACATAAACATAACCTCATGAAATGAACAACGCAAGTAACCAATTAAATTCATTTTCACTTAGACTCTTAAACAACATGAAACATGCCTACTATAACATTTTAAAACTCAAGCTTCAACAAAATAGAAGTGACTAGACAGCAATCCACAACCCAACTGCTCAACCTAATCCCCCTCTTAGAAGGAACCCCTCACAACATAAAAGAGAAAACTATAACATAGCGACATCCTTATACAAAATTATCATAGCTTTGAGAACAAATAAGAGATTCCTCGTGTGCATCACCATCCGAAGCATTAGGAGGAACTTGTTTGGCTTCTATTCCTATATTCGGAATAGTAGGACAATCCACACCTTCATACCATCCTTACAATATCCAAAGCTACCACTGGTACCGACTAGAAATTTCCCAATGTTCTTATTCCCATATGTATCACAAGTAGGATTAACAATTTGAGAACCACCACCAGTCTCAAGCTTGACCTTAGAGAAGTAAAAGAAATCTTTATTTGGATTCCTCTTCTTAAAAACCATGATTGTTTTACTCATAGGATCTACCCCACTTTAAATTCCATTAGATACTACTAAGTTTGGACTCTTCAATGGACTGTGCATACACCATAAACCTAGACATGTTCATGTCATCGTGGAGCATGGTTGTACGTGTAATACCCCAAAAATGAGTTAGGTAAACTAGAGACTAACATTTTTATGGTGTTTTAAGGTACTAAAGTGGTATAAAATATGGTATTGAGTCAGTGTCTAAGAGTTTTGGTGCATTAGAAGCCAAACATTAAGGGACGACTTACACGTTTGACGACTAAGTCACCTATATGCCTCATATATGGTTATGTGTATTTCATGAGGTTATAAGGTCCTTAAATGAGTTATTATGATTTATATATTCAATGTATCGAGTTTTGTTGAGTGTGGAGGCCAAATGTCCTAGAACGTTCACGAAATTCAAAAGATGTTCCTTGAAATGACCTTGTTTGTCTAAGCATGTTTTTTCGAAATTTATGTGTTCGTTTTGGATGAAATTCATGTTAGAGGTCAAAACATGTATCAAATCATTTTTGCGTTTGAAACATCCACGAAAACATCCCAAACGACCATCCAAGGGTTCTTGAGGAAGGACCCGTGTTTGTGAGCCAAACTGCACAAGGCAGTCCCACCTACGGATGGCAAATAATGGACCATGGACTGGTCGACGCCCCGTAGGATGGTGGGAATAGTATGGTACTTATCCTGGATAGATAAATGTCACTTTCCTGTCTCTGAATCTATCAATGGAGAATACGACAGCCCGTGTGTGGACCTACGCCAGTTGATGGGCAACTGTCGTTTGGGTCTGTGTTATGCGCTGGTTCACTGTAAGCTTAAGGATGAACTTGTAATTTCACCCCACTTCCACATAAAATTATTGGAGATTAATTAGGGGTCTTTTGGATATTTTAAATGTGTATATAAGTTTTTAACACTTAGAAGATTTCATTCTTCCAAATCATAACCGCATAGTCCCTTCGAAATTCCTCAAGACTCCATTGAATTCCAAACTCAAGGAAGAGCTTGGATTGTTGAATCGAGTGGTGATTCTTCATTGAAGTGAATAATTAGATACATCAAGGTATGGATTTTTATCCTTGAAACTCTCTTCATCAAGGAGCCCAACGCTTAAGAAGTTTTCTAAAGTTTTCAAAGTTGAATTGTCCAATTTTATGATTCTTCCATGGGTTGTTGCATCAATTGTTTTTAAATGTTTATTCAGGATTAAATTATTAATGTATTGATGATTTTAACCTAAATTACCTATTAACCCATGAATCCTAGTTTTTTTTACTAAGTTATAAATTACATGATATTGATCTAATGTTAATGAATTCTAATGTAGTTTTATGTATGCTATTGATTTATGTAATAATTGTAGTAAATTGATATCTAGGTTAAATTGGATTGATGAATATGTAGTAATTTCACTTAGTTTCTTGAATATTGTTATAATTATGTTGAATTGTTGGTTATGACCATGAGTAAGGGCCTTGTGACATCGAAAGTGATTATTTGACATTGAATTGAGGTGTTGAGGATGATGGTGGTGGTAAGATGCAATATTTACTTTATTTTTATGATTATTAGACTTAAATTATATTGGGATTTGTATGGTCTACTTATGGTGGAGCTATTATGTGATTTACTAGCAATTGATGTGGCTTTGTCGGTGTTATTTTAAGTAATTTAATGATCATGCCTTGTCGGCGAAGTACCTGAAGAAATATGGATATTTGTGTAGTTTATTATATGAATCACGATAATATCTATATACATGTGAAGTGATATATGTGTTCTTCTATTAATTCTAGTTAGGTGATCATGTTAGACAAATCAACTAAAATTAACCAAATTTCAATTGAATGACCCAATTTTTTTTTATTTACTTACTTCGACCCCGACCCATTTACCAAATTAAAATCATAAAAAAATCCTCTAATTTCTCCATCTCATATCTATTTTGACCCTTTCCTTCTATTAACAACCTCCTAGTTCCCTAACTATGTGCCCTCATAGAAACATTATCTAGTGTATCTAGATAGATACTATACAAATGTTAGTGTCTTACCTTGGAAAGTAGGACACCCTCATTTCGGTGCGAGGGGATGACACCGGATCCCATGTAGCTCACATGCTCTATATATGTTTTGCAGACGTTTCCCTAATCTTGTAATTAATAAAATGAACAATAACTAGGACTACTTAAGAGGTGTTACTTAGTAAAGGTAAGGGTATGTGACTTTACATATACATTGCATAAGTATATCTTGATGGGAGTTCTAGGGTGGGTTATTTATGTATACATATTATTAACGAAATTCATGATGTTGGTATCTTATGATATGTATTATGTTGGTTTTACTTGATATACATGATGTTGGTCTAAATTGATATGCATGAAATTTATTACACTTGATATGAAGATGTATAAGCTAAAAGACAATGCTTCTAATCCCTTTGTCAGTTGCTTGGTTTAGGTGAAGTTATGGGGCTTCAAATACAGATTGCACTAGTAGACTTGGATTGTGGTTATGAGTAAGGTCTTGTAATTTATTGATGAAATTTACTCTAAATGTCTAATGTTTACAATGGATCTATTATGATGATTACTCTTGATCATGGACACTAGTATTTCTTGTTGTTTGAATAATATTTACTTTTCTATGATTTTTCGAATGTGCATAAAGGCTTTAAAAGTGAACTTAGCATACTCATAACAAAATGTCCCGTTTTACTTGCATTTGTTTCTATACTTCGTACATGTAATTTATACTAACCCAAATTTATTCTATTTTTTGCACGTATGTAGGCTCGGGCCATTGAGGTGATTCAAGGCCATTTTCTCAAGAAATCTTGGAATTTTCCTAAGATGGACAATCCTGAAGTCTAAGGAAAAAACCCTACGATTCTTCCTTTAGTTGTTTTCCTTATTTTGATGTACATTGTTCCACTTATCCTATTTCAAGGGTTGTGTTGTATTCATTTTATAAAACTTTCTGTTGATATAAGGGCTAATTACCAATTCTCATACTCATATGTATAGATGCATATGTGAGAAAAATTAGTTATTATTTTTTATTTATGAAGCAACGTGGAACTTCAAATGGAAAGTTTTAAATTTTTACTATTATTTTATCAATGATGCAATGATGAATGTGAAGGTCTTTTC
The DNA here is from genome assembly GCA_027705065.1 of Solanum peruvianum. Taxonomy (NCBI): domain Eukaryota; kingdom Viridiplantae; phylum Streptophyta; class Magnoliopsida; order Solanales; family Solanaceae; genus Solanum; species Solanum peruvianum. The sequence continues at coordinate 16,709,751 of JAKWJD010001759.1, forward strand.
TAAGACCACTTCGAGGTCAAAGTGGCCCGTTACTTCATGTGAGTATTCTCTGGTCGAAACAAACATGGTATAATAGCATGAGGTTGAATAATATGAGGAATTTTGTCTCACAAAACCACTATTATGTATAGTATTGTTTGAAATTTAGAAGCGCGCCACACATACGAATGAGAGCATATAAGATGCCTAGGAAATTCTCACTTCTTTTGGTATTCTTAAGTCGTGGCCTCAAGAGTCTTAACCCTATGTGTCCTTTTATTCTAATATTTTTATTGTGTACATAGGCTATGAATACTATAAGGGAAGACGCAAGGAGGGTTGATGAGGAGATTACAAATGAGGGAGTTCCTCCTCTAGACAACATAGCTTCTCCTCAAGATCAAGTTCCTCTAGTTTGTCAAGCCCAACTTAATAATCCGGTGACGCGAGTGATGGATACTCATGCTCAAGTTGTAATTACTCAATCACAAGCGATGACAGCATAAGCAAACTAGGAGGTTGCACCCCGTATTAAGCAAAATGCTAGTACAATGGATTATTATTTGAGATACATTACTAGGATAAACCCTCTAGTTTTCTTTGGGTCTAAGGTAAATGAAGATGCTCAAGACTTTTTAGATTAGATTTCTAAGATCATGTATGCTATAGGGATGCGTTTAAATAAGAAGGTCAAGCTAGACACTTATCAACTCAAGGATGTTTCTCAACTTTGGTACACTCAATGGAAAGACTGTAGGGCTTTAAGAGAGGTCGTATAAGTAGGGAAGTCATTACGAGGGCATTTCTTTAAAGGTTCTTCCCAAGGGAGAAATAAGAGGCAAAAGTTGAATGATTCATCAAACTTTTTCAAGGATATATGACTGTTCAATTATTCATTAAAATTCACTAATTTTTCTAAATATGCCTCTTCTTTGATGTTTAATCCGGGGGATGAAATGCATCACTTCGTGATGGGTGAGTCCGATAATCTTGTAGAAGAGTATCGTGCGACAATGATTAAAATTGAGATGGATTCATCTCGTTTGGCGGTGCATGCTTTAAAAAATGAGGACAATAGGCTTAAGAGTAAAAATAGGGTGGTCAAGAGGGGAAGACCCTATGATGGAGATACTTCTAAGGGTAAGATTGAAATATTTAACACCTCAAATGTGAATTACGTTTATGTAGAGCCGAACGTGAATATAATGAGTTTCTAAGGTTTTAAAATGACTAAAAAGTAGTGTTAAGAGTTATTATATAATATTTGGAAGTGATTGGAGGTCAAAGGTTGTAACAACCCTAAATATTTTTTGCTAAGTAATGCTCAATGTGTCGAGAATGCCTACAATTAGAATGGGTTCACACGGATTGATACGTGTAGAACCAGACCTCTAAACCCCTGCTAATTCCAAGCATACTAACTTCGGGAGTTAGTTGATCTAAAAAGGTTGGGTCCAGCCGTGTTGGGCTCTCGAATACGAAGATTTACTCGGATGAGTCTTTACCGGACTTAAAAGGGAAAATCATATGTTTGGAGGGTAAAGGGGTAAAATGGTCTTTTCCAGGCAAAGCATAATCTTTTAAATACCCTAAGGAATTTATTAATTATTTAATTAATTATTTATGTGGACAGTTCGAGTCTAGTAGACATGAAATGACCCGTTCACGGTGGTCAATCCACCCTGGTTCAAACCCAAATGGAAGCTTCAATTAAATGTATTTAATTTGAGGTTTACAATCTGATTTTTTAAGGGCTTTATTGTCATTTCACTAAGATAATTATATCAGATTTTTATAAATTAATAAGGAGCCCTAGTTTGACTAATTCCCAAACTAAAACTTGTAATCCTTAACATCTATCTCACACTCATCTCTGTCACGTTTCTCCACTTCTCTTCCACGTTTTCTCTGCCAAACAAGAGTACTAAGGCATAACAATATAAAATTTCTTCACACTTAAAGAACTCACAAAAAAATAATAAAAACATAAGCAAAGACATTAGGCAAAAAAGGAAGTTTCTCCATCGAATCAGTATTGAAGTTGCGGGGAATTGGACGTGATTTTGGAGAAAGTTTTGGGAAGAAAGTTCAAGGTTTGAACGACAAAAAAGGTGTAGTTTTTCTTACTCTTGGTCCCTTTCCCAAGAGACCCCTAGAATTCAGTCGATTATAATAAAAAAAACTAGCATTGTTTCCCCGTTGCATGTCCCTATCACTAGCTCCCATCGATGGTTGTAGGTTGGTATGTCTGCTGGTAGATATTAGGAATGTAATGTGTTCTCATGTTGAATATGTTCATGAATGAGTGTTTGGAATTGTATGACTAATAAACTATGTTTTCTGAAAATATGTGTTTACGTGTTTGCAATGTGTAGCCATGATTTTTGGACACGGATTGGAGCATGAAAAGGACATATTTATGGTTGTATTTTATGTGCACAAACTTGTTCAAATCGTGATGCTCATAAGTCATTTAAAAATTCTAGTTTGAGTGCAAACTCTTTATCGAATGTGCTCTTGAAAATGCACCTAAAGAACTGACTAAAAACTACTCCAAACGTATACACATTAAACGTGAAAGAGGTGAGAAAATAGGCTGCAAAAATGTGATCAAAATTTCAGCACTTTGATGTTAGTTTTGGTCAAGCTAAGTATATTAACATGTTGTGAAATGAAGAAAAATAAGTGAGGTCACTGAGATTGAACCCGTGACTTCACCATGTTAAAACTCATAGAAATAAAGTAAGTAATAAGAATGTGGCAAGGGGGATTCGAACCCGTGACCTTGACCGAAAATGAAATACTAAAAATAAGAAATTAGAGGAGAGGGATTCAAACCCACCACCTCTCAATAAAATTTAAGGAGGAATAAAGAAAGATAAAAGGTATAGGGTGTGGGAATCGAACCCACGACCTCTAGGCAAAATAAAAGAAATTTAAGGAGAAAATTAAAGTGGGGTTGTGGGGGTTTGATCTCACACCCTCTCGGCAAAGAAGGAGAAAATTAAAGAAAAGAAAATAAAAGGAGATGAGGTTATGGGTGTTCGATCCCACATCCTCTCAGTTCGTATGAACGAAAAATAAAGAGAGAAATCAATGGAAAAATTAAATGAAGGCATTGGGGCTCGATCTTAGGTCCCCAAGCCATGTGGATGAAACAAAAATAATTAAAAATGTACGTGTTGTCCAAGTGATTCAAAATCGAGTTCCCTTGCCCGAATTCTGTGTTGATACATAATCATACGTGAATAAATGTTCAAAAATAATATTTCCTAGATAGATCGATCTCGAGATCTTGTCATACTTATAAGATGTATAAGCCTTGTACCACATAATCTTAGGGAAGAATGAATCAATTAAACGAAGTATGATTGAAGGCTCATTGCTTGTATGTATAGACACATAATTCTAGCATACGTGTAAAGTATGTGAACACATGATGTATGTAATGAAATGATGAAACCCTACAAGGGTCAAGTAAGAGTGTGAAACACACTAAATGGACAAGTCCATTGGCATATGATGAAATGAACATTCACGTAAAAAGGAGTGAGTAATTATGAAGAGGAAATATGCTAAAGCTAATGAATGTGGTTACAACATGATAAAAGGCTAATGTGAAATATGATAGCAATCTCAAATGATCCTAAGTAAATGTTACCAAAAAGTACTCACCTATGCTAGTGTAAAGCTAAAGAAGAGACCAGTCTCCATGAACACTCTAACGAAAGTATTGACATAAATGTATACTTAATAATAATGATGAGATGAGAAATCATCTATTGAGCTATGATGTCCTCATACTAGAAGCCAGCTTCCATAACGTATGAGTTGAATATAATGGAACTTTATACTGAGCATTGATAGGCTATCTATTAGCGGTGATGCCTTCTTTCTGGAAAAGTAGAGGTTCACGTAACTCTCATAAGATAGGACCGTCTGTCATGCCGGTTATGGGTCTCCTCATATGTCCTAGTCTTTGAACCTATACTGCCAATATAAGGATCTAGCAGGGTTCATTTCCCTATGTACCCTAGGATGTTTTGGGTCACATTGGCCGGTGATTTCACCTCTTTTTGGTGTGGGGCAGGCACTGGATTTGGTGATGCTCACATCATCTATGTCGGTTAAAGTTAAAGTTCCCAAATGAATGAATGAGGACAACCTCAAATGATGCACATAATAATATGAACGATGTCAAAGGTGTTAGGATAGGATAACCAAGAGATGAGCTATATAAGTAATGACACTAGGTTATTCTTGATCAATGCACATCAAAATCGTTGAGAGTCTTTAATTACATCTTAGGTATGGAAGTGTTTACGCTAGCTTATGAATAAATTAAATGTAGTACGTATGAATGAATGTAGTAGACTTTATGTTTGCTAAAGAAGGCTCCCTAGTTGAGGTCCCATATGGTGAGCCCTCATTTTGGGAATTCTTAATGTCAAGTCCATAATTCAACGTCTCATTAAATATGAATGAATGATATGAAATATGTTATGTGCTATATGTGATATGTTATGTGCTATGTGTAAGATGTTATGTGATGTGTACAATATAATACGTACGATGATGCATGTTACACTCATGGCATGACTTTCCTAAACAAAAATTTTCAAGTCCCTTGACTTTCCTAATTCAACTTTGGCAAGTCCACTAATTTTCCTAATCCCAGTTTGGCAAGTTCACTGACTTGAATTTCCATAAATATTGTTGTTAGGAAAGAGCTATTATTACTCATGCATGTCCTTGGTGTCTGCTTGCATATACCCATACTTAACACAAGTGTGTACTAATCGCATACAACTCTAAATTTTTAGGTTCAGGCATAGGTTGATGTTAGAGCATACAGATAAACACTGAAGCTATATGGACGTGGAGTGTTCATCCTGACTTGGTAGGACCTTATGCGTTCGAGGAAACTTTCCCATTATATTATACCTTAGTTATGGGATTGACCTAGTGGAGTACGTTCCACTAGCGTTCTTTCTCGTTTATTTCAGACACTGTATTGGTGCCATTTTGGCATGTATACACTTAATGCAGTATTCAACTATTTCTTTCATTTGATGTTCTTAATGTTAAATGGTTGATGGTGAATGTATATGATTTTAGGTAGAATGACTTACATGCATGTTACAAAACAAAAAGTTCTAATTTTTTGTTAAAATTAACCTAGATGAAGTAAGGATGACGTATGTACGCTTTTCTACGACCTCTGATAGGTCAACGATGCTTTTCTCGTCTAGGGTCTAATTTTTGGTCGTGACAAAGTCCAAAGAACATATGAGGAAACTACTCGAAGTTGAACTAGTGTGTCCTAGAATTTTGTAGTGGAGCTTTGGAGGATGGTTTGAGGGTAACATAACTAGAGATAGTTTCTATGTGTATATATAAATGTAAAGGTTCATAAGGTTTGAGAACGACACCCGATAACCAACCTAAGGATCCCCGAGGAGGTCCCAAACATAGGCCAGTGAAGCTACGGGGCAACCTAGATGTGGAAGCTGTTGTGCGACGCGGAGCCAACACCTAAAGGGAAATGTTTTCCCTGTGAAAGGGGGACATCATGAACCATTCTGTCTAAATTTATTTTCCATAACCAAGAATCAAAATATCTCTGCGACGCGCAGTAAGTGCTTAGATTCGGTCGCGTTGTTTTTAAGTCAAATTAAAATTGGTTAAGTGGTCCAATAGTTGCAGGTGTCTTTTGGAAACTTTAGAGATTATTGGCTGTTATTTTAGGTATTTTAAGAGTAATTAAGAAGTTCAATATCCATGTAGACCCTAGTCTCCAAATTAAAACCTTTCTCTCCCAAAATTCTCCCAAAACCATCATTGAAAAAGAAGAGAAATTGGAGGCTGCTTTAGAACGAATTCACCAAGGTTTCAAGCTGGGTTTCATGCTCTAATACAAGGTATGTGAAGCATATTAATTCAAGGATTCTTCCATGTATGAATACCCCCTAGTTTTGTACAATTGAGAATTTAAAGAACCCCATCCAAGAGAGGGTTGTGACTGTAGTCTAGGTAAGGCTTGATTCTAATCCCAATCTAGTGAGTAGCATTCAATTATGTTCATGTTATGATTAGTTGTTGATTTCTTGTTTTTTCCATGGTGAATAATAGTAATTGAACTTGAAGTTTATCTTGGTGATTTTAGGCAATTAGAGAATAGATTTATGTTTTATATTGATCTTCTTATTCAATTGCATTTGATACTATTTGATTTTGATTGAATCGTCTAGATATGAATTGAACTAGGTTTAATTGATTAAGGATGATCATGACATAGGAAATTAGAATTGAACCTGTATGATCATGTATGACTAGAATTACCTTCTAATGATCAAATTGAATAGATAACATATAATTGAGTATGAACAATAATAGACTAAGATTAGCTTGAAGATGGGTTCGATGGTCTCTTGTTGACTAGTACACTTAGGAGACAATATTAATGGTATGGTAGCTTGAAATGCAAATCTCATGATATCTTGAGATATTAAGATCCGAAGGGTAGATTAAGATAGTAAATTTCAAGGAGGATTGAGTTGAAATACTCATGGTTGCTTGAGATGTTGAAATATCATGGAAGATTTATGTTAGATTACTCATGTTAGATTGAGGTGTCGAACTTCTTTGTGGCTTGACTTTTTTGGCCAAAATCATTTCATGGCAGCTCTAGGAGAATGACCTATACCCTACTAAATGGTAGCTTTATTTGCCTGTAAGGTGTAATTCATTGAATAGCTTGAGAATTTTTTTCTCATGGTAGCTTAGGGTTGAGGATTCACTCTCACCTATGGTTAGCTTGGATCTAAATGATTGGTTTCGTGGTTGTTAGGATGGTTGTAACTTTCCTTAAGTAGCTTGGTTAGCATATTGAGATGCTTCTTATGGTAGTAGGTCTAATATGCTAGTATGTTGAGCTTAATATACCAGGTCGCAAGATAAGTTATCTTAAATTAGGTTAGTCTAGAGAAGTACTTAGTATGGATGGTAGTATGGGGTGCAATCTCTACATTGCACAAGTATGACTTGAAGCTAGGTATGACATGAACCCTACATGATGTATGCTTAGATTTTATAGTGACTATAGTTGCATTCCATGACATGGTTGACTTAAGATTATTGTTCCTTTACAAGACGCAGTAGGTCCACTAGAGAAACCTAGATGACATGAAACATGATAGGGTGACTTCAAGATATGCTTAGTTTGTGAAGTAGTATGTGATTTTTCACATGCATTGCACAAGTGTGATTTGAGGTGGACTAGGGGCATAGTTATCATATGTTATGACGAACTTAGTTCTTAATTATGAAAGTGCACTATGATCAGGAATGAACAAAGAGATGTACTTAGCTATGGTAGTAGTATGGGATGCTATCTTAGCCTTGCACAAGTATACTTTGATGTGGTTTTTGATATGGTTCATTTGAGTAAGAAGGACAAACAGGTTTAAGTATGAATTGTTATATGTTTTATGTTGCTTTAATATTCTTATGATATTTATGGTATGCTTATGTCTTTATCTCTTATGACAACCCTTTGAGATAACTTAGGGTTGTATGCTAGTTTCCATACTTAGTACATATCGTACCAACATATTGTCCATGTATGGTCTTGAGAATATTGAGTTGATTGAAGGGTAGACTTTCATGGTTCCCACGAAGAGAACAAGTGGTGAGTCCTCATAGCTTCGAGGACGAACCCTTATGTTCCCTTATGTTTTCTTTATGTTTAGATTTTTTGGGATACATCCCAAGGTATTAGTAATCATGTTTTAATAGATGCTTTTTGAGACATATGTTAGACGTTTTATGAGACGACGTCCATATTATGTTTTTAATAAAAAGTTTTAATTCCGAGCTGATTTTTGTATATATGCAATGAATGATGTCTAAGAGGCTTGTACAAGACCTCCGAGAGGTCAAGTACGCCATGTTGCCACACAAGGGTTTCCCTAACTTCTATGGTGTACTTGAGGGTTGTGATAAAATCCAAGATAAACCAAAGTTTAAGAAAAGATTCTCCAATTAAGTTCCTCCAAATTTCTCAAAGGCTACAAAGCATAGGGTGTCTAATCCTGAGCATCAAGGGGAAAAGGTGTTGGTTCACAAAGTGAGAAACCTTACTATGCCAAATGTAGAAAGAAGAATGTGGGTAAATGTTTAATCAGTATGGACAATTGTTTTCGTTGTGGAATTAGTTGTCAAATGGTGAGGGATTTTCCACGGCCAAGACTCAAGCACAAGCAAGTTGTTTTCATTCCTATGCTCCTAAGAAGAACATGCTTCCATGTTCTCCTATATAATGGTGATCAAAGGATTCTCCCGATAAAGTTACTGGTATGTTGCAAATGTTTTTTATGAATTTTTATGCATTGTTAGATCCCGGTGAACTTTACCATTTGTAATTATTTTAGTAGGTATGAAGTTTGATGTTCTCCCCATTGTGTTAGTTGAACTTTTTTCGGTCTACGCCCCGGTGTATGACTCTATTTTTGCTTCAATTGATTGTTGAACAAAGGTAGTTAAACTCCAATTTCCTAATAAACGCGTTTAGAATGGAAGGGGGGAACTTAATACATAGAGGTCAAATTATTTCATGTCTAAAGGTTTGTAAGATAATTTCTAAGTGATGTCTCTATCGTATAGTGAGGGTCATACTCTGTAGTGAAGGATATTCTCGAAGTCTTCACCAATAACTTACCCATAATTTCTCCTGAGCGAGAAATAGATTTCAGCATAGATTTGTTGTCGGATACTCAGCCCATATCAACTCTTCCTTACTAGATGGCTACAGCAGAGTTCAAAGAATTGAAGGCCCAACTCAAGATTTTTCTAGAGAAGGGTTTTATACAACCACGCATTGTCCATGGGGTGGTCCGGTATTGAATGTGAAAAAGAAAGATGGGTGTCTTAGAATGTGTATTGACTACAAACAATTAAACTAGGTCACAGTAATGAATAATTATCCTCTCCCTAGAATTGATGATTTAAATGACCAACTCCAAGGGGCGAGTTAATTTTTAAAGCTTAATTTGAGGTTAGGGTATCACGAACTTAGAGTTAGTAGAGTTGACATTCCTAAAACATCTTTTAGAACAAGATATGGTCAGTATGAGTTCCTATTTATTTTTAACCAATGCACCGACGAGTTTCATGGACCTTATGATTAGAGAGTTTTGGATGTATTTTGATTCATTTGTAATTTTTTTATTAATGATATCTTGGAATATTCCAAGAGTGAGGATGAACACCTGGGTCATTTAAGGATAGCATTAGAAGAATTCAAGGAACATCAATTATTTGCTAAATATAGTAGGTGTGAATTTTGGTTAAGATCGAAAGCTTTTCCTTGTCATGTTATATCTACTATAGGTATGGAAGTTGATCCAAATAAGATGAGGTTGTTAAGAATTGTCCTAGACCTCTAACTCCCACCGATATTAGAAGATTCTTAGGTTTAGTCGGGCATTATAAGAGATTGTAGATATATTTGCATCTATCTATTTACTATTCACTACCCTAACCCAAAAGAAAGTTAAGTTTTGATGAACAGAAACATTTGAGGAAGTATTCAACAAGATGAAAGATAATCTTACCTTCGCTCTGGTGTTTACCATATCGAAAGGCATTAAAGGGTTTGTTTTGTATTGTGACACTTCTCGAGTTTATTTGGGTTGTGACCTCATGAAACATGGTAAGGTGATATATATGCCGCTAGGAAGCTAAAATTACGCGAGAAGAACTATCAAACTCAAGACCATATGTTGGCGGCGATAGTGGTTGGTTTTAAAATATGGATAAAGTTTATATATGGAGTACACATACATGTGTTCATCGACCATAAGAGTCTCCAATATATATTCACCTAAAAAGATTTAAACATCCGGAAAATAAGATGGTTAGATCTCTTTAAAGACTATGATATGAGTGTCTTTTACCAACTTGAGAAAGACAATGTGGTTGTGGATGCACTGAGTCGAATTTTTATGGGTGATACGGCACATGTTTAAGATAGTAAGCCAGATTTAGTAAAAGATGTGCATAGATATGCCCCGTTGGGTGTTCTACTTGAAGATTCTCCAAAAAGGGGTTTCATAGTTCATCATAACTCCAAATAATCTTTAGTGGTTGAGGTGAAATCTAAGAAGAATCTTGATCCTCTATTAATGGAGTTGAATGTATCGCATCATAATAAATCTAATAAGTCATTCTTCGAAGGGGGGATGGGGTACTTAGCTATCAAGGTAGGTTGTGTGTGCCAATGCGGATGACTTAAGAAGATAAATTTTAGAATTAGCGCATGTCCCAATATTCCATTTATATGGGGCAACAAAAATGTATTGTTATCTAGAACTTATCTATTGGTTGAATGGGTTAAAGAGGGATAGAAGTGAATTCATGACAAAATATCCTAATTGTCAACAATTAAATGCAAAAAATCAAGGACCGGGAGATTTCTCACAAGATATAGTTATTCCCACTTGAAAGTGAGAATATGTAAATATTGATTTCTTTTTGGGTTTATCTCGTATGCGATAGCAAAATGATTCAATTTCGGTTATTGCTGATTGGTTGACCAAATCATCCCATTTATTCCCGTCAAAGCTACTTATTCAGCGGAATATTATGCTAAATTGTATCTGAATGAAATTGTGATAATGCATGGATCTCCCTTGTCTATTATTTTGGATTAGTATACCCAATTTACTGCTCTTTTTGGGAAAGCATTCTAAAGTGGGCTTTGTACCAAGGTGAAACTTAGTATCCTATTTTAGCCACTAACGGATGGTTTGGCGGAACAAGCCATCAAAACCATAGAAGATATTTGAGGGAACGCGTCATTGACATAAAGGGGAATTAGTATGACCATCTACCATTGATTGAGTTTGCCTAAAATAATAATTATACTCAAGTATCATTTGCCTAAACAGATGGTTTGGTGGCACCCTTAGAGGCTCTTTATGGGATGAGATGTAGATATCTTATTGAGTGGTTTGAGGTTTGTGAGTTTCTCTAATAGGTCTCAAACTAATTTATGAGGTTGTGGATAAATTCTGACTAATAAGGTATAGATTGAAGATGGCCAAATTTGGCAAAAATCTTATGTCGATAGGAAGAAGGACCTTGAGGATGACATGTATATATCTGATTGAATGGTTTGAGGTTGGTGAGTTTCTCTAATAGGTCCCAAAGGAATTTATGAGGTTGTGGAGAATGTCTGACTCATAAGCGATGGATTGAAGATAGACCAAAGTTGGCAAAAATCATATGCCGACAATAGGAAGAAAGAGGTTGAGTTTATGGTGAGTGATTGGCTCTATTTGAAGCTATCACCCATAAAAGGGTGATGATGTTTTGGAACCAAGGGAAAATTTATACCCTGGTATTTGATGATATATGAGTTCTTAAAACGCATCGGATGTGTTGCTTATGAGTTGAAATTACCTAATGAGTTGAAATCCAGTTCATACAATGTTCTATGTATCCCTGCTCAAAAAGTTCATAGGCGATCCGGTGTCTATCCTTCGCATAGAAGGTTTAGGAGTGGATGCTAGTGTTTCTTATGAAGAATTTCTGGTTGAAATTTTAGACAGATAAAAAGTTGAGAAATATGGAAGTAGATTCTTTAAAGGTTCTTTGGAAGAATCATCTTGTGGAAAGTTATACATGGGATGACGAGGTAGATAGGATGTGCCAATATGATCATCTTTTTGCTTCCCTTTCTAGAAAAGGTTAAGGTAACTTATCCATCTTAGTTTTTTTTTTATCAAGGTTCATAATTGTATGTGAGCTTCTATTATTTTCCTTTATGTATGCATGATTTTTTGAAGAATCATAAAGTTGTTTGAATTTTCATGAAATTTTATGTTCTTCATACTTGATGGAACTTGATTATATGGTTAATATATTTGATGAAATTTTATGTTATTCATACTTCATTGAACTTGATTATATGGTTGATATATTTGATTTCATGTGATGTTTCATGTTATAAATTGCTCAAGTATGAAGTGCTGAAAGAGTGTATTGGATCTGTGTTTAACATGTTCAGCTATATGACAAGAAAAAGAAAATTTCTCCTTGCATAACGGGAAATGATGAAATGTGTGCATAATTGGTAGTTAATTAAGTTTCTATCTCATAATGATGCATTGTTGCGTTTGAGAATGGAGGTAAAGTTAAATCCTTTTTATTTGAATTATCATGATATACCATTTGATTGTTGAAATTCTAGTCATAATTCATAAAAAATTTAAAAGATGTCTAAAGTGTCATTCGAGGACAAATGTTCCAAGAGGGATATTATAACATCTCATAAATCTACCTGAGCTAGAGCTTTGAAAGATGGTTAATAACATAAAAAGGGTTAAAATGATGTATTTATACCTAACCTAACCTAACTAACTTTATTTGGAAGTGTTAGGGCATGGGTTTCAAGGAACATCATGATGTCCAGAGACTAGAAAATCTTCTAGTGTGCCTTTAGGTCTCGAAAGGGGTTTT